>RJWM01004317.1:35005-102897 GCA_004363535.1 Dasyprocta punctata | reverse complement strand
GACTCTTCGGTAGCGGTTTTCTCACTGTTTCCGTGACGTCTCTGGTGCCGCTGGAAGGAAGTGGGTGACCCTGTTTGTTGGGATTGTGTGTAACTTTCTGCGCAGACACAGATGCTAGGGAAAGCGGTGCCAGTCGGAGGGGCCCAGTGCCCTGTGCCTCGGTGCGCCGGAGGGAGAAGGCCCTCTCCGCATGCAGCCTGGCCCGGGGGATTCCGGCCGCCGTGGGGTGGAAACGCCCCCGAAGTGCAGCACCTGTTGGGTGGGCAGAGAGAGTGAATGGGGCGCGCGTCCTTTCCAGGGGGCCTTGCTCAGCCTCAGGCGGGTGGGGAGGGCGGTGCGAGCCGCGGCAGGGGCACTGAGAGCCCCCCGGGAAGGGAAGAAGCAGCAGGCAAGGCCACCGCTAAGGTGACCGTGTCCTGTGCACTGTCTGGGGGAGGCTTATCTGCAGACAGGAGGTCGATGGGGGGTTACCGGGGCTGGGGCTGGGGATGAGGGGGTGACAGCTGGCACCTTCAGGCTTTCTTTTTGAGGTGCTAAACGTGTTCTAGAACTGACCGTGGTGCCAGCTACACAGCTGTGTGAATACAGGGAAAGCCACTGTGCCCTTTTAAAGGGTGAAATGCACGGCCCGGGAGCTGCATCTCAGTAAAGCTGGTACCAATGCAAAGAAACCAAGCTTGGCAGTGAGCCCTGGGGCCACGACCACTCCTCCGATACCCTCCCAGACGTCCCCAGTCCCCTTACCCATCCTCTGGCTGGGTCCCTAAGTCAATCAAGGTGACACTCCACCCTCATGGCCACACAGGTTAGTTATTTTATGCAGACAGATGTCTAGAGCTTGGAGACATATTTTAGTCCCACAAATGAGAAGCCTGGTTACCAAAGCACAAAACGGTGTTAAGATAAGGCACGGGCGGGAGGGCGTGGCCAGGCGTAGAGGAAGGAGCCTGCTGGAGCCTGCGGACAGACAGACAGGGCTCAGCCCTCAGCCTGGAGCTTGGGGGTGGGGGGCAGGGGCGGGAACAGCGCTGGGTGGACGCCCTGCAGCTCATGCCCACATGCTGACCGGGGCCCCCAGTGCCTCGTGGAGCCCCCCACGTCTGTGGCAGAGTACCTTCTCCAAGCAGGGGACAGGCACCTGTGTCCTGCCAGGACCCTACCCACCCCCAGAGCTCACATGAGAAACAGAGGCAGCCAGCCAGTGCTTGGAGAAAGTGTTTAAACATTTGCAGTAAAAGCCGCGTTGCCACGAGTCCCCCTCTGAGTCCCCTCCCACTGTGAGCGCTCTCATCCCGTCGTCCGCGCCACCTCCCGAGGCAGCTCTGGAGACCTCCTTCCTCAGTGTCTTTAGTCGGGCTGTCATGCTGCCCGGATGCCTTGAATGGATTAAAAATACTTACTTTTTGTGGTTATTTTGACTTTAGCGGGGAGCCTGAAGTCACACAGTGCCAGATCTGGTGAAAGAGGCGGACGAGAACCCGGCGTCCTGTTTTTACGAGCCTGCCTCTCCATTGGAAGGCACCGGGCAGCAGCATTCACCATATTTTTGATCAGACCGTGTAAGGATGCTCACTAAACAAGACTTCCAGACTGCTTCATAAAACAGCAAGAATGATTAAGCAATTGTGTTCAAAGCAAGGGAGAATACTTTAAAGGTTTATTGAAAATGTAATAATATTTTTAATTTAATCATTGTGGTATATTCTGATGACATCTCATAAAATCATCCTGTTCTTCTCAGACGCTATCCAAATTCAATTGTTAATAAATTGCAAATGACTGGATCCTCCGCCAGGATGTCATTTAACCAGCACAGACTCCGCCGCTGCAGGGGTTGGCCCCTCGCTCTGGGGCCCCCGAGGGCGGAGGACCCCAGCACCCGAACCCTGGGGATCTGCGCTCATGGAGGTGCGGGGAAACAACCCCAACCCGGCGGCCTCTTATTTTGGGAGGATTCCAGCTTCAGCCTAAGATGAGTGGAATTCCCAGAGCTCTGTCCAGCTCTTAGGAAGAAGGCCGGACAAGGAGAAAGGCAGAGGCGGGGAAAGCTTAAGCCCACACCTTCCCGTCCCTCCCCGAGGGTAAGGAGAGTTCACGTCCCAGGAGGAGCCGGGCCAGGGCTTCGTGCCGGCGATCTGGCTACAGGTTACACTTTGGCCACCTAGGGTCAGGAGACGAGAGGGCACGGAGAGGTCACTGCAGTAAAATGCCCCGAAGAGAGCTGGGTTTTGCCACTCTCCTCACGCAGTCCAACCCGGCCGGGCACCAGGCTCCTGAGGCCAGTGCTGGGGCTTTGCGGGGAGTCGTCTGATTTCAAAGACAGCAGAGCCGCAGCAGCAAGCGGAGAGCACGTCCTTCTTCTCTAAGACGAGCTGGAATTACGGGAAGGCATTCTTCCTGAAGATGAAGGTGAAGATGGAGATGAACCCGAAGTTCCAGATGACCACAGTCAGGAAGAGGAGGAGGGGGAGGGGAAGGAGGGGGGAGGAGGAGGAGGAGCAGGAGGAGGGAGGTGGTCAAGGCGAAGGGTGCAGCCAGGCCGCCTCCCGCACCCCGAGCGCGAGGCGGACCCGGCGGCTGGCTTTCTCCTCTCCTTTTGGCAGTTTCTTTGCCTGCTATAGATTGAAGAAAATAGGAATAAGCATCTTTGGACCACAAACAGATGTGCTTGATAAAGAAAATGTCAGCAAAAATACTAAAGCAATGTGTCACAGCGGCTTTCTGACAGATAGAGGGAAAAGGTAAAAAATGTTCTATCATGTCCGACAAGGTGTTCTTTTTGAGATTTAAAGATCAGTGTGCAACTTTAAACATGTTTGTCACTTTGGCTGTGACTGTAGCTATCTGGGGCTTCACAAGAACTTTATCAGCCCCGCATAGGGGGAAAGAAAGAAACCCGCTCCCATTTATCTCCGCTCGCCTCCCTTCAAAGCCAACAAATAAATTACAGTGTACATTTGATACAAATTGATTTCTTAACTCAAATAACAATGTTGTCCTCCCGGTCGGGCCATGTGTCACTCACCGGCGGGCTGAGTGAAAGGCTCAATCCGTCTGGGTGACAGAAATAGGCCTGCGCTCCCGGCCCGCCGAGGCATGCTAATCGCCGGCTGGCCTGGCCTTTGTGGGCCGGCCGCGATAAGGGGAGCGGGCCGCCCTGTCACTCGGCGCCAGCCCGGCACGCGTTTGTTCCGCGCGTCCGGCCCGAGTCACCAGCTTATTTCATGTGGGAAAATAAGCTCCAGCTCCGGCCTGGATGCCCGGCGTGGGGCGGCGCGGCCGGGCAGGAGACAAGAGCGTCCGTGCTGATGCTATCAGCCCGGGGAAATGAGATATTGGCAGGCCTGTGGGCTCCCGGCCGCCGAGCCGAGCGGGTTAATAAGGCGCGGAGGGAAGCCACAGGCTAATTGGATTTGCCGGCCTTGGTAAACAGTGGCAGCTTCCCCCTGAGACGAGAGGGAGACGAGAGGGAGATGGAGACGTGCACCCAGTGGCTGGCTTTGTTTACTTCACAGCCGGAGAGGAGGAGGAGGAGGAGGAGGAGGAGGCTGCCCTGGGCGATGAGGTGTCTGCCCGCTCCCGTCCTGGGCCCTGCCGGGCTGCTCGTGGCACAGGTGCAGGGCTCTCGGACACCAATCGAAGGGGTGCAACTGCAGAGCCCACATCACGGTGCAGAGCCCCCCAAGCCCCAGGTCAGCAGCCAGGGCTGGGTGGGGCTCCTGTGGCCTTTTCTGAGATCCGCATCCATCTCCGGGTTGACCTGTCCGTGCTGGCTGACTTCCGCGTGTGCTGCTGTGAGGGCTGTGTCCTCTCTGCCGCTGGAGGTGGCTCGACCCTTGCGTGCTCCTGGGCCACTGTGGGTGACATGGAAGGACCCTCCCCAGGGACGTTCTCGCTGCCGGTCGCCTGTTCCTGGACATGCCCCACTCTGGACCATGAAGACCCACGCCCCTCCTTGGTCCCTTGCCTCCCTGTCAGGAGGTCCCCGTGGGGTTTAACGCACGTCAAACACTGACCTTGAACTATGACACACGGAGTCCATAGAAAGCAGGGACAACTTGTAGTGTGGGTCCTGATGATTTTATCGGGATCCATTGTTCAGTCAAGTCAAGTGTGCTGGAATTGAGAGCTGCGTTTTGATTTCATGTTGATACAGATTATTATATATGTATAAAGACGTATGTTGATATTTACATACAAGTGCTTGTGAGGTCTATTTGGTTCACCAGCTTTACATGTGCAACCTCTGAATTATTTAGAAGTTGCCTTCATCCTTCTGGCACTTCTAGTGTACAGCCCCGTCACAGCTTAGACTCTGAGGCCACACCGTCCCTGGGAGAGAAAAGAGCAGGTCACCAAATGGCCAGGGGACAAAGGTATGGATTTTTCCGGTATCTTTCCCTAAGTACTTGAAAGTGCTCTGCATGTGAAATGTTCAACTCTGAGCCATAAATGCAAAATCAAGGTAATGTAGAGTTTCTTGAATAGACACATCAGAATGTATTTACGGTTTTGGTCAAAATCCTATTGATCTCTTTCTTCACGTCTGCTCAGCGGGCCTTCTGGAGGCCCAGGCAGCCTGGCCCTGCACTGTCCCTTCCTCACTTCCCTGCCGGGAGCCTGCCCACGCCCCCCAGCCCCGAGCTCCTGCTGGGTCTCCCCAAGTAGCCAGGGACACAGGGGCGTGGTGGGGTCATCCTCCTCATCCTTGTGGCGGTGGGGAGTGGTGGGGTAGGAGGACACGTGGTGTCACTGGTGGCACCTGGGCCACTTCCTGGCAGTCTGGGACCACAGGTGAACCCCTGGGGGACTCCCCCTGGGAGAGGCCTTTGTGCACAGGAAGGGGAGCTGGGCAGGGGAACCCCCTGGGTCTTGGGCCCTCGGTGAACAGAGCCTAATCCTCCAGAGCCCCCGCTTGGGACTTTTGCGAGAGACCCGCGGGTCCTGCCACAGTCCCGCACCCCTTCTCTGCTCTGTAGCGCGGCCTTGGGCCGGGAGCCCCCGGGGCGGGGTCCACCGAGGCTGCCGAGGGCCCTGGTGTCCTGGATCGTGGACGCGCCGCCCTGCTCTGGGCCCATGCCTTCCTGCACGTGTCCCGTGCCGCTGCCCTTAACAAAGCTCAGTCACTGCCCACCCAGTCAGCCCTCACCTCCGAGACCCCACTTCCACATGTGCTCCGTGCGTTTCCAAGGCATGGGCTGTTAAGACCCATTGTCCCTGACGGTCAGGAGGAGCTCACCTCTGCCTCATGGATGTAATTAGCTGCTTCCCCATGGATCACAGAGAGGCGATTCCCCACCTACCTGCTGCTGGAAGTACCCTTCTCCTATGTACATGTTGGCCATGTGTACAGCCAGAGGCCCAGAGAGGCTGAGTGAGTGAAACAAGGTCACACAGCAAGGATGGGAGGAGAACGCAAGGGCTGGCAGAAGCCCCTGCCCCTCTGTGCACCTCTCCCCAGGCAGGCCGTGCCCTGTGAGCCACACGCCCACTGCGGGAGGACGCCGCTCCACGCGCCTGGGCCCTGCTTGCTCCTGGGGCAGACCCGACCCCCGGGATGCTTTGGAGGTTAGTGGAGTTTCATATGTTTGAGTTAATGAACACAAATCTTGGGGAAAATCTTCTCTTTCTTTCTTTTAGGGGCATTTGTCTAATTACCTACTAGAGACATTTTGTCCCCAAAGCAATCACAGTACCAAATGTTCTGCTTATTGCTGGTGTCTGCTGCAAAAATGGAAAGTATTAAATCAAGCCTGCTCTCCTAAACAGAGAAAGTCTGCCGAATAAAGTGCAATATTATAAAAAGTGTTCCGCCACAGAGAGGAGCCTGTTCAGTCAGGATAAACAAAGAAAAGAAAACAGTTTAAACCAAACTTTGCTTGAAATGAAAAGGCAGGTTTATTTTTAAAGAAAGAAAAATCACCCCTCATTGTCAGTGTGTGTCTGGGACAAAAACCTCTGATATAAAATTGGCTAAGCCTTAAAATATCTTATGTATAATGATTTCTTCCTTTAACGGTTTGAGAGTTTTATTATCTTTGGAAACACATCAGCGCATTGTGGATGCAGAAGGCTGCAGCCTGGTTCAGCGAGAGGATTTCAGTAACATAATTACAGTGTCATAGCAAATCAACCCGCCCTTCTCCTTGAATTACACCCCGGGTGTGGAGTGACTTTCTAAGAGTTTAGTGGAATCTGTCTCTGTCCACAGGGGTGCAATAGATCCTGGGGCTTGAACGACAGACACTGTTTTCTTTTTCTTGCAGTTCTGGATGCTGGAGCGTCCAAGATCAAGGTTACGGTCAGGTTTGGCTTCCGCTGAGAACTCTCCTGCTGGTTCACAGACGGCCGCTTTCCCTGCGTCTTCGTGGGGAGAGAAAGCATCCCGGTTAGGACTTCGTGCTGTGACCTCCCTGTACCTCAGTTGCTTCTTCACCGTGTATACAGTCGCATGGGGCTACGGGTTCCATGTGTGCGCCATGCCAGCATCCTGGCTACCGTCAGAGTACACACGCATTGATGCCTGCAGGCCAGGGACGTTTCTGGGAAAGGTCACTTCCAGGGAAGTCATTTAAAAGCCTCAATTTATATGCTGCTTGACAATGGTCTCCAAGCTGTTGGGTATAATTTGAGGCAACCATGGGAGTTCTAGAAAGTTCCTTGTAGGTCAGGTATAATGAAAGAACTCTCCACCCTGGGATGTTCCTGTGTCTGGGCTCGCTCTGAGGGTTATGTTACCCTCTCAACGGGCAAGCAGCCAGGTGAGAAAGAAGCCACTTTCCAGTCCTACATCGGGCACTGCGTAAACAGTCTCGCCACCTACCCTCCTAACCCTGAAGTCTGGGCTCGCCAAAGTGCTTATTTTCTAGCATAAGCTGCATGCTATTACTGATCATTTTTACCAATTATTTTACATTACTTTTTCTTTCTTTATCTACAGTGCCACCAGCTCAATTAAATGTATTTCAACACTTCTGAACACAAACAGCAAGTAAATTGTAGCACAAATGCTCAGTTGTAAAAACATACTCGATGCATGCATCGATCGTTTTCCTGTCACTGGAACACAGTCATGAGCCCCACGATTTAAAGGAGGAGAGGCCCATTTGGCTCCTGGTTTCAGAGGATCTAGTCCATGGTAAACGCTCTAAGCAGAATCATCGTGGTGGAAGGGCATGATGGGACAGAGCTGCTTAGTTAATGGCAACTGGGAGGCAGAGCAGGGGAACAGTGGAGATAGGAAGGGGCGAGGGACCGGGTTCGTCCCCAGTGCCACCTGCAGGACCTGCTCAGACACACCCAGGAGCCTGCAGCCAGTCAAATCGACACAATCCAGTTTAACCACCGTGCTGTGATACTGCTTTGTACTTTAAAGCACTTTATAGCTTGGGCGGTTTTCACTCATTCTCCTGCAGGGATCCCCTCTACACATCATGAGGAAGTCCTCACTGTCACCTCCTCGTGGGAGGGGAACCGGCAGGAACAGACAGCAGGATCCGACAGGAGCTGTTCAGAGGCTCAAGGGCAGCAGTCCTTGGGCTATTCAAAGAAGGAATGAACTGGTGTTTGCACCAAGCTTAGCATTTCATTCTCAGTTTGATTTCAAGACCCATTTCTAGCTCTTCGTGTTTTCCTCATACACAGAATGATCAGTGTTCTCAGGACAGACGTGAAGACTGTAGTATTTTACTGTTTCACAGAATTGTCACGGTCAGCAAATGTGGCACATTTGCCATGTTGTGAAGAGGAACTTTTCACCCCATGGGCCATATTTCTGCAAGATCGATTTGTGGTCCTATAATCTCGGTGGTTAGAAGGAAGCAATACCTGAGCTGTCAGTCAGTGCTTCATCCTGCATGAACAGGGCTTATTTCCCCCTTCTTGAAGAAGTGACACGGATGGTGTAACACTTTCTGGGTTAAATGACTGAAGGCATATGGGTTGGAAAGTGGGAAGGATCAGAGTCCTGGGGTCCAGTTCACATGCGGCGCCTTGATGCTGCTGCGTCTACCAGCACAGGTGAAATAAAGAGGGCCACGCCCCGCTCAAAGGACAGTCCCCGCAGCGTGAGTCCCAGGACGGCAGCCCATGGGGCAGGGCTGGTGTGGAGAAGCACGCCGGAACCACCACGGTGGTGTCTGCCTCTCAGGATGGACTTGCAGCACCCTGAGGAGTGTTCAGTGTGCAGGAGCCCGGCCTCTCCTCCCCGGGCAGTGACTCAGTGTCCCCGGGATGTCACCTGCTGCAGGGAGGAAGTGACAGCTGCTGGCTCCCTTGGCACAAAGCCTCTGCACCCTTTTATATGGTGGGGAGAGTGCGTCGTGCTGGCCACCCACGAGGGCAGAAATGGCTTTTAAATGGGTTTGAGGGGAACACCATGGATCCTCCCCACGCTTTTATTTTGGTCCATCTTTGTGGCAATGAGAGGAGACAATTTTCTGCTTTTTTTTTTTTTTTTGCCATCACATTGGCCTTTATCATGATGTCAAGGAGCATGGATTGGAAGGAAAACCTGAGCTGTTGAGAAATTACCCACACCACCCTTCATTCAGCGTCAGCTTTCCCTGGGCGCGATGCTCTAACATCAGCTTCAGAAAGCATTGCCTCATGTGTTTGCAAAGTTTTCTTTTCTCAACTTTCTTGGTTAAAGGAAACCAAGCGCAAATGAGCATACTGACCCTATTGGTCCAGGCGAAACAAATGATGTGTTCCCGCGCCTTTAGCCAGGACGGCGCGCAGCTGCCTCTGCCAACATGCGGCGCCAGGGGAGACGATGCAGCTTCTCGCGTGAGAGGGAATTAATTATTCCTATTTGCCACATACACAATATTTTAGGCATTAAGTACACCATTAATATATACAAACACTCCATGTTGTACAGTGTTTTATTAAATTCACTTATCTTGCCCTTTCACTTTATTATTAAATTACAGAATAAAAAGCACCACTAACATATCTTGTGTCAGTTAATTGCATTTCTTTTCACTTTTTTTCCCTCCTCTCAGAAATATAGTGTGCTCATAGGATATCCAAAACAGGTAATTCATATTCAGATTCAACTAAAATTAATTGAGTATTTACCCTGTACCAGACAAGGCATTACTTCATTAATGAGGGGAGTATTTATCAAACCCCAGTTTTGCACTGAAGCAGCAGGAAGGGAGGCGGGCTTCCTTAGATGACAGCACAGATACGGGTGAGCGTGCTATCCCAAACAGGCTCTAAGTTCACCAGAAGGACGCTGTCGTACACACCATGTGTCTCCTTCATCTGCTGTGGGGGAGAATTAGGAATCTGAAAAGTACATGGGAAAAGTTATTACTTATAGCTCAACAAACCCCCAGATACATGCCGGTTAATCTTCACTGTCAGCTTGGGTGGATCAGGAGACTCCTGGAGAGGCCCTGGGTCATGGGGGTGCTCTACTCTGAGTGGATTAATGTACCAATGTTGAGAGTTGAGCATTCCATTAAGAGTTGGGGCCCGCTTGGTGGTGGGCACCAGGCCATGCCTTTGAGGTATCCCACTCTTGGGGTCCCTTCCTCTGTTCTACAGTGCTTCTGTTCTACAATGAAGGGGGTAGCATGCTCCACCACGCCCATCCACCGTGATGTGCCTGCCTTGGCCCTTGCCTACCATGGACTGAAACCTGTAAAACCATGAGCCAGATAAACCCTTTCCTTCTTCAGACTACGTCAGGCACTTTTTCTCAGCAGTGGACAATCTGACAAATATAGCACTGAGCCTGTTTTAGAAATAGACAAAGTGTTTAAATTAACATTTCTCCGAAGACACACAAATGGCCATGGAAAGATGCTTTAACATTACTAAGCATTGGCCCAGACAAATCAAAATCACAGTGCAATGTTACTTCATACTCATTGGGTGACCGACAACCAAGAAAGACCAGAAAGTAAGTGTTGGTAAAAACATACAAAAATTGGAACCGGTGTGCATTGTGGGTGGGAATGTAAAATGAGGTAACTACTGCAGGAAACATCTATAGAAATTCCTTGAGAAGCACGACATCACTTACTGAACACGTCAGCAGTTTCAGTCTGGAGGAGAATAGACCCAGCAGATTGGAGGCAGGAACTGCAGCGGGAATTTTCACGTCCAGGGCTGTTGCAGTACCATTCACGAGAGCTAAAAGGCAGAAGCAGCAATAGAGGAAGAAATGACACACGGTGCATGCACACAGTGTGATACGATTCCACAGGATACACAGACCCAGCAGACATCGCGCCAAGTGAGGTCAGCCCGACACAGAAGGGTGGGTGCTGTGCGCCTCTCCTTACATGGGGTCCTTGGAGCAGTCAAGTTCTTGAAGGAGGAAAGAGGAGTGGGGCTCCAGGAGTGGGAGAGAGGGGCCCAGATTTGTTTGGGGAGGAGGAGAAGGATCTGGAGAGGGCAGGAAGTGGTGGCCGTAGCAGGACACTGTGGTTGTCCTGAATGCCACTGGGTGGTTTGCTCAACAAATGACTCAAGTGGAAATTTTCACTCTATATATATCTTACTCCAAACACTATTACTTTCATCCAAACTCTTCCTGCTGATGTCTGAGGAAGATTCTAGAGAGAAAATGCACAATGTAAAAGGAAGGGAAACTTCTTCCAGATTTACGAATCTCCTCCAAACCAACGTAGGAAAATAAAACTGAATTATTTAGTTGTCTATTTAAATGACAGGTTAAATGGTCTGAATAAATATCAATGATGCGAAGTATAAAGATTCTAGCAGGAGCACCTGCTAACTGGTCCCTCGGGAGGGAATTAGTGCAACTCCACCACCACGATCGTAGCTAGTAATGGGCCGCCTCTCCCGAGGGCTCCCTTCCGCGCAGGCTTCCTTATAGGAAAGGCTGCTTTGTCTCACAGCTCCAGTTCACTCTTTGTGCTTCTTTCTCCTTCTCAGCTGCTGAGCACTTGAGCAACTTCCTTCTTCACAAAGGAACCCCAGAAGTGGACTTAAACACGGTGTGCCCAGGACTGTCCTCTCCCTGGACAGCTGCACTGTGGGTCCAGAGTGCTAGGACAGTGGGGCCGGTGCCCACCCATTCCATGCCACCTTATCTCAGAACAGGGCATCTGCACAGAAGTCTGTCCCACGTGGAGCAGGGGATAGAGTGGCCGTGTTGCCGTCGGGACAGCAGTGGGTGGTCGGTGCTGAGTTGTGCGGTTCTTGCCATCTTCCTCCTGCTTCACCTTTAATCTGGACGGAACCAGAGGTGACGAGCACAGACCACTCCTGGCCGCAGTGTGTTGTGTGGCGACTCAGCGTGAGGTCCTTCCATTAAGCCAGGGGTGGTGAATCTTGCAGGACTTTCAATGCCAACGAGCGGCCTGTTGTGGCACACGTGCCCTAGGTTTGCCACCACTGCTTTAAGCCGACCACCCTCCGGGAAGAGCCACGCACATTCACAAACCCCTAGCTCAGGCTTGGTCCTCTCTGGCGACGCTGTCTTGGTGGTGACAGCACAGGAAGGCTGAGCGTGAATGCATGAGAGGTGCCCGGCGCAGACGTGGAGAAAAGGGCCGCTTGGCCGCCGGTGGGAAATAAAAAAGCCCTGATCCGGTGGCATTGCTTCAATGATGGGGAACATCGCCAGCGAAGGGCAGAGTTGGAGGCGGGGCAGCAGGACTGTGGGGCGCGTGGGGCCGGCCAGGGCTCGTGTCCGAGGCCCCCTCCACAGCGTCTGAAGCCAGAGCTCCCCTCTAATAACGGCTCAGTGGAAGCTTGAGTGGTTTTTGCATTTTTAATTTTTGTGAGCCACGTCTGCAGTAGGGAAAGATCACACCCTAACCCTCCTGAGGAGTTGGCACAGGCACATAACCTATCTTCATTCTTTTTCCTCATCTCCTTTCCCTCTCCTCGCTCACTTTCCTCTCTCTCAGTCCCCTTACCTTTAGCATAAAACCTACCTCTCTGTTTCCTATTATCTGCCTTTTGTTTTGCTTTTTAATTTTAATTTATATATACTTTGGGTTTCTCATATAACAGAGAGAATGTGATAGTTCAGCCTCTTTGTCTGATTTATTTCACTTAACATTATGGTCTCAAGGTGCATCCATTTCCCAACAAATGACTCAAGTTTACCCTTCTTTACAGCAGAATAGTACTCCACTGTGAAAAATGTCATATTTTCTTCATTCATTCATAAACTGGTGGACATATGGGCCATTTCCAAGGCTGTCCTGGATAGGCAGAACCCACATTGTCAAAATGCCCAATGTATTGGTCTGTGTTTGCTAAAGAAGAAGATTTAATGAAAGATATACAACTGCATATGAAGTCACAGATTGGCTGACAGAGTCAGGTGTGGAAGGGTGGAAGGTCAGTCTGTGTGCTGGGGGTCTGAAGTGTGTATCAGGAGGCTACACAGTGCCCATAGTGTCCGCCTGAGTGTGTATCAGGAGGCTAAAGGATCTATGCTGGAAGCCAGGAGACGATGCCCAGGTGGAAGAGAAGGCTGGAGCTCCTCCAAAGAAACAGAAGCAGCCTTCCCTTCTCATTTCCCTTCTATTCCGTTCTGGCAATAATCCCCCCTCGGGTGGGTCTTCCACACCCAGAACTATGCTGAGCCAGTTTAGTTGGATGTTACTAAAATTAACACGATTGATCAGCTATCACAACCATACTTCCTAAATTGGTAGATAGCTTTAATGCAATCCCAAATGAAATGCCAACAGTTTCCTCATGAAACTAAAGAAAACAATCTGAAAGTCCCATAGAGTCAGCAAAGACGACCCAGAATAGCAAAATTGTAAGAAGTTTTCCGCATAGGAGTTCTGTACTTCTCGCTTCATTTTGCTGTGAACTTAAAATGTCTCTTAAAAATCAGTCAGTAGAATATTAGAACAGACAATTTATCAAAAAACATACAGATACACAGAAAGCCCCTGAAAAGATGCTCAATGTCATCAGCCATTACGGAAACCCAAGTTAGACTTCAAGAACATCAGAGAAGTCTCTGCTCGACCCCACATCCTGGCAGTGGGACCGGGCACTGCCGGCAGGTGGCCCGACCAGCTCGGGCAGGCTCCCGTGCTGCTGGCACCGACATGGCAGGATGCGTCTGGAAAACAGTGTGGCAGGTTCTCAGATGTTAAACGTGGTGTCACAGTTTGTGCCTGGATGTTGCCCCAAAGCCTCCTGCAGCCACAGGGGCAGGCTTTCGTGTTTGTGATTGATTCATAGTCTGACGCTGGGATTATGGGTGTGAGGGCTGCACCCACCCTAGGGTGGTGTGGCCTGCATACAATATAAGGGACTCAAAGAGTCTTCTCTCCATCTCCTCCCTTTTTTTGGGGGGGGACTTTGTTGCTTTTGCTGTCTTCTACCACCATGAACTGTT
Organism: Dasyprocta punctata; assembly: GCA_004363535.1. Taxonomy (NCBI): domain Eukaryota; kingdom Metazoa; phylum Chordata; class Mammalia; order Rodentia; family Dasyproctidae; genus Dasyprocta; species Dasyprocta punctata. The sequence continues at coordinate 89,543 of RJWM01004317.1, read as the reverse complement.
GCCCCTCTGCCATGAACCACCCTGCCTTGCAGCCAGCTGATAATGGACTGAAACCTCCACAAACTGTGAGCAAAATAAACCTTTCCTTCCTTAACTTTAGGTGTAGGGTATTTTGACTTAGCAACAAAAGGAAAGTAACCAAGACACATGGACAACCGCATAACCCCACCATTAGCAAGTATTTACCCCTAAGCACTGTAAAGAGCGTGGATGACAAGGCACACCCACACAGGACCGCAGCAGCATGGCTCGGAGGAGTCAGCCTGAATGTCTGCAGGCAGGTGAGTGGGTCACCAGTGCTGGCGCACAGTATGCACGCATGGTGGTGCTACTCAGTGACACAAAGGGACCCAAAGCTGCGGTGACCCACACAGACACACAGCACGGTGAACCTCAAACACACCACAGAAACAAAGACGCCGCATGTCTAACTGCAAGAGTGTGGCACTGTGGGGACAATGAGACAGGGAGTAGGATGCACGTTAGCAGAGTGGCTGCCAGGAGTCCGGGGAAGGGCCCCCAGAGGGATGCAGGGACTTTCTGGCCTGATAGAACTGAGCTCTGTTTCCATGTAGGTGGTAACACAATGCCGAACCTTTGCGAAAACTCAGAGCAGTGACACAAAGGGTGATACTTGCTGTACGTAAATTATGCCTCGATAAGTCTCATTGAAAATGCATCACATTAAGCAGAATTCTCCTTAGTGAGGGTGGGGATTCTGCAGTGTCTCTGGGGTAGGAGATGGAATCACATTTCTGTGCAGCACTAAAAAGAGGAGGCACAGGCCGGGGAGCAATGAGGACCTCCTGTCTCAGCCGGGCCGGCATGGGGGTGCTCTCGGCCAGGGCACAGGGGGCCAGGGGAGCAAGGGGTCAGGGAACCAGGGGCACAGGGGGCCAGAGGGTTAGGTGACCAGGGGCCAGGGGGCCAGAGGGTTAGGAAGCCAGGAGACCAGGGGGCCAGAGGGTTAGGGGACCAGAGGACCAGGGGACCAGAGGGTTAGGAAGCCAGGAGACCAGGGGGCCAGAGGGTTAGGTGACCAGGGGCCAGGGGGCCAGGGGACCAGGGGACCAGAGGGTTAGGTGACCAGGGGCCAGGGGGCCAGAGGGTTGGGAAGCCAGGGGACCAGAGGGTTAGGGCACCAGGGGACCAGGGGAGCAAGGAGTCAGGGGGCCAGGGGCCCAGGGGCCAGAGGGTTAGGGGACCAGGGGACCAGAGGGTTAGGGGCCCAGGGGACCAGAGGGTTAGCAGGCCAGGGGCACAGAGGGTTAGGAGGTCAGGGGACCAGAGGGTTAAGAAGCCAGGGGCCCAGGAGGCAGGGGAAGCCTGGGGTCTGCCCCTGACATTGTCAGGGAGTCTTGGGCAGTGGTGTGAGGCAGGAAATGGAGACAGCACAGAGCACAGCATTGGGAAGAGTGGGGCTGCGCCCTGCACCGCGCCCCCCGCACTGTGCCCTTGGCGTGGGGACCGGGCCCGCACCGCACCCACTCCGGCTTCCTCCGTGCCTCTGCCACGTCTCCGTCAGGGGACTGTGCGGCCAGCGTGCAAACATTTCATTTCGAGTAGAAACCCGTCCTTCGGCACCTCAATTCTTTCCAGTCTTTGTGTTTGGCTTCCATAATAAGTTGATTTAGGGCTGAAAATCGGTTTTCCCTGAGCACATTTGGAATATTGAAAGTTATTTTTACACAGAAGGGTTAACTGACTTCCAGCTCAATTTCTTTTATAACTCTTTGATAGATGGCCCTTCTTTTCTGTGTGACTTTGTTTTTAGAATTAGTACTAGCAGGAATGGCAGAGACGTGTTTAATTTCATAGTGGGATCTCAAAACTGCTACATATTGCCTGTTATAGTTTTTAAAAATTCAAAAACCTTGATAAATTTCGATACTTCATACCTGTGTGAAATGAACCACTTTACTCCAGGGTGAAATAGTAACTGAAGTTAATTTAACAAGATTTTGCTTTTTCCTTCCTGCAGCCTTCCCCGCCCATTACCTCCTATCACTGCTTCCCACACACACTGGACAGATTCTTTATTCTTAAACATGCACTGTATTTTTCAGATCATCAAATTTCTAATCCTGTATTTTTTCGATCCTGTGGCTCAACCTCGTTATTAATGAAGCTCTTGCAGGAGCAGATCCTGCTTTATCACCCATTATCAATTAATAGAAGGGATTCTATCTGACTTGTGCTATAAAATCCACAGGACAGCGAAAGGAAACGGGTCTCTGGCCTTCATGGTTCAGCCCGGAGCCCAGGCAGCCCACACCCCAGCATGCATAAAAGCAGAAATAGCATTTATGAGCCCACTCGAGTGCAGCCTGAGTAGGCAGATTCATGAAATTCGCTGAGATTTGGATTAAATTTAAACCATTCTCTGCAGCTCTCTTTTTGATTAAGGATGTGTGTGCAGAGAAAACCGCACATTTGAATAGAACTTGGCTCTTTAAGAACTTTGAATGTGTGCAAATCTAAATTGAGCCAGGAGCTTGATCTCCAAGTGTACAGGAGGTCAATTTACATTCTGCATTCAGCGGGGACAAAGGAGATGGCATATTCCACCCTTTTGGAATTTGGGCTTTAGATCCAGGTTTGTTAATATTAGGATCAACGCTGAGGGAACTTACTCCATTAGCGCTTATTAAATTAAGAGTTAAAGTCGTCAAACACAGGACTCAGGCAGACAATGGTGGGGGGCATCACCAGAGCAAGAGTGCCCCTGGGGTGCACACCCACGCCCGTGTCCCCTCCAAGGAAGCCCTGGCCATGACCCGAGACCCCTGCACGGCCCAGAAACATGCGCCTCTTTCTCCCAGCAGTCTTTGGAGACATTAATCAGAGCACAGAGGAAGTCTGCTTTCCACCCAACCACACCGACCTCACCCTCTTCTCTCCAGAGCACCCCACGTTTCTGCCTGAGCTGCTCATGTCTTTCTGATCATCAGCACATGGGTCAGGAACATTCTCTGCCGTAGAACTTATTTTAATGTCTGTAAAAGATTCTCATGTCACTGTGCAGCAGTGAGCGGAAGAAAGGTGAGCTTGTGCGCCCAGGGCGGGGCTGAGATACCTCTCCCTCACCTGTCTGATCCTGACGCAAACTGTCCCTGGGAGATCTGTGCCACCAAAACTGTGACCATGTGAGAAGCTGGCTGTGCCGTGTAGACTGCAGATCTGGGTGAAGATCCGATTCCAGACTGATCATGATGTGGGCGATGAGAGCAGACAGGAAACCTTGTGATCAAAGTTCACAAAGTTGCCAGTGCCCATAATCCCAGCATGCTGGGAGGCTGAGGCAGGAGGATCAGAAGTTCAAGCAGAGCCTAGAAAAATTAACGATTAGTGTGACCCTGTCTTGAAACAAAAAATGAAATTGGTCTGGGGGTGTAGCTTGCTGCAGCGTTCCTGAGCTGGGTCCCCAGTACCACACACACACAGCTGCCTGTGCTTTCCAGTGCACCCCCCTTAGGAAGAGGATGCCATCCTGGGGGGTGACATGGAGGTACTGGGGTGTGGTCCTCACCACCCCCTCATCCAGCCTCTCTACCTGATGTGAGAAGCCAGAAACACTGCTAGCCAGCAGAGCAGAGAGGTCTAGGGGCTCTCACCCCAATGCGGGGATTCGGGAGAAGACACCAGCCCCCCCAGAGGGCAGCTGGGGAGTGTCATCGTGGGGAAAAGGTCCAACCTTTGACAAAAACCATTCAAAAGACAGGGATAAAACTTCATCCTTGGGAGCTGGCAGTCACAGAAGGACAAGCTGGCTTGCCGTTTCAAGGGTCAGGGGACAATTACCCTGAACATGACACACCATGTGTAAAATGTCTTCACCACCTACAAAACACATCTTCACAGTGCGCGAGCCAGGGGCATTCGGCCTGGAAGGTTTGTGCTGTGCCTGGAGGGGGAGGACCCTTGGGTCTCAGCTGGTCAGAAACCACTTCTGCCAGCACCGGGGAGCCCCGGAACTACTCATGCCCTTCTCCCACGTTTGCAGTGCTGACGCTCAGCACGGGCCCAGCCCGGGGGTGGCTGACATGCAGTGGTAGCATCCGCCGTTAACCCCTGCACTTCAGAGGACGTGGATGTGAGCACAGGGGCCCTTGTGCTCGCCAGGCAGGGGCTGTGTTGCTGAGCTACATCCCCGGCCTTGAGATTTCATCTTTAATCTTACATGCAAATTTAATAAACTTCTCAGTGTTAATTTCTAATGGTGCAAATATTAAACTCACACAAACAAAAATCTTTTTTGAGTTCAATAACTTTTAGGCACAATGGAGAATTTGGAAAATCAAATGTGAGAAATACTAAGCTACTGAATAGATATATAATTTTATTATTAACCTAACCAAGTGACAAATTCTAGGAAGCAAATCAAATGAAATAAGTGACCTGACATCTAATATGAACGAGTAATCGGTCATTGGATTACCTGCTGTTCAGGTTCTTCATTATTCAGTATGAAATGGTTTGTTTCCAAGAAGCCTACGTTTGTCCTTTTAGGCTACCTGTTATTTCAAGACGCGTGGTCACGGGTGAGGCCCTTCTTCCCAGCCTGGCCTCCCCTCCTCTGCCTTGGTCTGTCTTCCGCTTCCCTCGAGCCACGCCACGCCATGCCACGCCATGCCACCCCGCAGTGTGCCGTGTAACCCAGAGCCTCGTCTGCACACGTGTGAGCCTTGAGAGCTGAGGCCGGGTTTGGAGGCAGCCAGGGGTCGGACATCTGGTGGAAGCAATTTCACCACCGAGTGTTAGCATCTGTTGCTCACATATGAACACAGAGCAGCTGGAAATGTAATAAGATTTACAGTTCTGTTTTAAGTAGATTAATTTTGTAATATTTGCTTTTCACCCCCTACCATTAATATTCAGACTGAAACTTGGGAATTGCCACATAAAATACCTCAGACCGCTCCGTCCGACACAGCACGGTGCTGGCCCAGTGCTGGCCCAGTGTTCTCTCGTCCTGCGCCTCCCCCAGCCCTTGGTGAGAGTTTGTGTTCCCACCTACCTCGGGTTGGCAGCCGGACGTGGGGCTGACGCGTTCCCTCCAGCAGGGGCCTGGCGACGTGGACACAGCGAGGACTTTGCAGCAGCGGAGGTCGCTCATGGGGGCAGTGGCTTGGGCGCTGTGCTGAAAACTCAGCAAAGCAGAAGTGCCTGGAAGGGTCGACTGTGACTCGGTGGGAGGCAGAGGCGCACGCCCCGGCTCGGGGCTGTGAGGGCTCTCGTGACAAAGTGCCACAGCCCGCCCTCGTGGGTCTCCTGGCTGTGGAACCCAGAGTCTGAGACAGGGTGTGGGCTGGGCTGGTTCCCCCACGGCCTCGCCCGGGCCACGTGCCTGTCCTGGAACCTCCTCCTAATCTGCTTTTGGTTTTCAGTTTTTTTATGTTTTGTCAGTCCAGCCCACGGCAGATAACGATCACACCCCTTGCAGAGGGCTGGCGGACGTACCCGGCACGCCCTCACTCCTTTCCCATCCCCTCTCTCCCTGCTCCACCCCTTCCCTCATCTCTTGATCCCCTTCTGATTTGAACAAAATCTACCTCCCTACTTCCCATTATCTATCTTTTGCTTTGCTCCTTACTCATCTTTTGGGTTTCTCACAAAAGAGAACCCGTATGATATTTAAGGTTATGTGTATGGTTTATTTCACTTAACATTATGATCTCAAGCTGCATCTATTTTCCTACGAATGACTTGAGTTCATCTTTCTTTATGGCAGAGTAGTGTTCCACTGTGTGCAAACACCACATTTTCTTTATGCATTCATCTGGTGGTGGGCACAGTAGCTGGTACCAAGATTTCGCTATTGTGAGTCGTGCTGTTATAAACATGGGTGTGCATGGATCATGGCAGCATGATGGCTTTAACTCGGGAAGATATCTAGAAGGGGAAGAGCTTGGCCAAATGGAATTTCTGTAGTGTTTTGGGGACCTACACACTGATTTTCACAGTGGCTGCACCAGGTCACATTCCCACTAACAAGGGTAGGCGGGTTCCTTTTTCCTCGCAGTCATATTGGATTAGGATTCACTGTCCAAACTCATTTTAGTTTACTCCCAAACGTAATCACAGCCTGAGGGACCAGGACCTGGGAGACCACGGTGTGACTTTTGGGTGGCTCCGTGTAGTCCATAATGCCTTCCTAAGAGAGTAAACACAGAAGACCCGATGCTGAGGGGCTCCTGGATGACCCTAGCATTGACAGGGATTTCCTACATAGGATTGTTCAACAGTGCCGATCAGGGGTGATACCAGGCTTTGGTCCAACAGTGTAGTGTTTAGACTTTCTTAGCCTGAAACCTCTAGTACAGGTGGGGCAGATGAGCCACTGCCTTATCATTATATATCATCCTTTTACTAACAAAACTCTGAAATTTTATTTCAGTGTCTCAGTAGTTGATTTAATAGTGTCTCTAATGGAACTTGCGTCAAAGTGAATACTGGAACGTAAGGTGTTCTCAAACGAAAGAGCTCTACAGATACTAGCACATTTTCAGATTCACCTTTGCACTTCATCCAGCTCAGATGGAAAGTGTGTCCCGAAAGCTTGGAGCCCCACCTCCAGCACCCCGAATGGCACCCCCGCTGTGGCTCATCCACAGAGCGGGTCCCTCCGTGCGGGCAGCATGGAAGCATTTTCCAGGTGGCTTCTCTGGATCCCTAAACCCTTTGGACTCTGTTTCAGGGTTCCTCGAAGGGAAACAAGGGTGCACTTTCTTTCATCAACCTCTGTAATGGCAAGAGCAGACAACCCAGAGAAAAGTCCACCGTCAGGAAGCCGACCAACTGGCTTCAAATTTAAAACTTTGGACTTTCTGGCCCTTTGAAATCAGTCACATGTGATATCACGTGACTAAGCCTTAGTCGTTCTGTGATAAAATGACAATGTGTATCTTCACAGGGCCACGCAGGTAAGGGATCTGGACGTCACCAGCTGGCCGCAATCATGGTGCAGGGAGCACCTCCTTCCCTTCCTCCCTCTGGGCCTGCAGGGAAGGCAGGATGTCACCACTCTCCATAATTGTGCCCCTGGGGCCAACGCAGACCACACGCGACTCCAGTGTGAGCACTGCGCTTGGTCTAGGGATTCTTTGGTCCTTTGGTTGGGATGAGGGGCTGTGATGTGCTACACAACCAGAGCGCCTGACCTTGGGCTTGTGGCTGTGGCGGTCGGAACAGGGTCGGGTGTCTCCCTCCCCGAGCGCAGGCCGCCACTCCCTCGCAGGTCTGGTAGGAAGCTGAAATCCCCCCAGCGCGGCCCTCCTGTCCCTGCTCTCCGTCCTGCTCTGCGCATTTCTCTCTCCGCCTTCGTGCGGGACTTGGACCTGGGGTGGGGACCCCACTGCCATCTTCTCACTTCCTGTCTTCATCTCTGTCACCTTCCCAGTCTGAAAGGCATGCAAATGGCAAACGGATTCTATTTTTTTTCCCTAAAAAGAATGTTATACAAATAAAAGAAAATAAAGAAGAAAAAAACCTTAAAAAGCTTCCTGCTAGCAGCTCGGGGTATTTACAGTTGGGAGCAAGCTACTTTCTGCCAGTGTCTGAATGGATAAACATAACTTGATCACCTCTGAAGAATGCATGAATCATGGTTAACAATCAGCTGTAGGCACTTCTGAGCGAGAATGGCATTCTGAAGCTACAAAGGTCCCCTAACTAGCTCATGGGAAATGACCCCGCATCCCATTAAATATAAAATTCACTGATGAGGACCTGGTGTCAGAGGTAAACCACTTCAGTCTCCGCGCACTTCAAAATGCCACACGGCCTCGACACGCACGCCGGATTAATCTGCGAGGGCCAGGCCAGACAGCGCAAAGGAGGAACACGCGTGCTCTCTCTCCACGTTTTTTCTTGAAGAAACTTTCTCTTTGCACACACACACACACACACAGGCGCAGAACCTTTTCTCGTTTTTCCCCCTCTTTGCCTCCTATTCATTATTTTCTGCCTTTAAAAAGGCTTTTATCTGGCTTTTATCTGTTCCATACGCCTGTGGCAAACACCACCTCCTCCTCCTTCCCATTTTACAAATCTGCCCAGGTGCAGCGTTATCTGCCTCCTCCGGCTGACGCCTCCTATTTAAGTGGCTGATGTGGAATCAAAGTCAGATGTGAAGGTCGGGGAATGGCCTGCCCGCGTGGAGATCTGCTGGAAGCTGGCTCCCCAACAGCGGAGCCGGGCGCAGGGCCGTGGGCGAGACGCCGAGCTACAAACTCCTTTGTGCTTATTGTCAGTAGCACAACGTGTGTGTGGTGTGTGTGGTGCCATGTAATTATTATAGTCGCACACAGTTATTGTATTTGTTATGTATTATGCATATTTAATCGACAGTACTATTAGTGATGTCATTGTTACATTTATTAAAATTGATAAATATGTAATTTGAGCTTCAAACGAAGCCCCCTGGATTTGATGGGAAAGGCAGCTTACCCGGACAGGGCTAAAGAATCTTTGTAATTCTCGTAATTATAACAGTGCTCACTTATTATAATATTTCCACAGAAAACAGACTAATACCCCATCACCGATGGCCTCAGCCTGGGAATTGCATTATTCAAAGCTGTCTAGACATGGGAGTCAAATGAAAACCTGGCAAATGCCAGAAAGGGGTGTTTAATTCTCAGTCGCATTGTTCATTTTACATTTAATAGAATATTTCAGAACTGCTGAGCCGTAGGGGTGTCTTTGATCCTGATATTCATTTGCCAGCTTGGAGTACGGTTCGGAGCTTTGGTGCAACTTGTGCACCGGGACTTTTGTGGCCTGACTCGGGGGTGGGTGTGGAGGGGTCCCCAGTGATGCTCAGCAGCCTGCGGCCCCTCAGAAATGTGGGCCAGTGTCCCGGGTGACTCCTCCCAAGTGTGTCCCATGGCAGGTCACAGTGCGTGCAGCAAGCGCTTAGCAATGGGTCTGCGACCCACAGGACACCCCAGACACGGGGCTGGGGCTGGACTCCGCCCTGGCTTCTGAGGATTCACTCCGGGCGGTGTGCAGAGGCCGTGCAAGAGCAATGCCTGCTGGAAGCTGGGTGCTGTGGCCCCTGCTGGACAGCGCCACCCTGCCCATGCCACCCCGTGTCTCACCCTCCTGTAAGGAGACACCTGCGTCTCCGCTGTGTCCTAGGCGCCAAGTCCAGCCCCAGAGCCAGCCTTGTTTGGGGTCCCCGGCCCTCCACCCTGGATCTCCAGGAGAGAGGGACACCTCGCTCTCCTGCCCCAGGCCAAGCCCTCTGGCTCTGTCTGAAGAGCTGCCCTCTGAGCATGCCGGGGGAGCCTGGTGTGCACGGCCTGGACCACACACAGGCCAGCTGCAGGCCTGGGCCGAGGGCTTTGCAGCCAGACAAGAGCCTGCCTGGTTTGGCTTGGCCTGGCCATCATGGGCTTCAACCACGGCCACGCCAGGCTGCGCTCTCTGGGTCCCTGCCACTTCCTCTCCGGGCACCTGAGCTCTGGCTGCAGGAACTGAGAGGTGTTTCCTTCGGACTCCAGCGCGTCTGACAGCAAGATGAAAAATGGCTTTTGTTTTAAATCCTCCTGTTTTGGCTGGACACATGCTGCTGAGATATGGAGTTTGGGGACTTTGTATGTAGTGGTTATGGGATTGCATTAACATGAAAAGACAGAAATCCTGTTTGAGTGTGATTTATGTAGAAGTGGCTGTGGTGTTCTTTTCTTTGGAGATTAAACAGCTTATAAAACCATTATAAGGGCACTTGGGTTAACAATGCACTGCTCCCTGGCTTATTAGCAACAGAATTAATAGAGACAGAGAACTTTCCCTTGGCAAGGGGCTTTTCTGCTCCAGCGAGTCCTTGAAAAGCACATCCGGCTGGGTGCAGGCTGCTCTGGTCCAGGGAGGCAGGGGGCTCTCCTTGTCCTGAACCGAGCTGGATGTCACTTTCACTGTGGGTGACAGCCCCCCATCTCTCTTAGAAAATGGCCCCACCTGGACTGCAGCTGAGGCTGAGGTCCAGGACGTGGCCAGCACCTTGCTGCTGTGGTTCTGGGTCCCTCTCTGGGGCAGAGTCACCAGCAGTCCTGCTGGGACCGTGAGATGTTTGGGCAGTTCTGGCCCCTGTGAGCCCCACCAGGAAGGTCACAGTCCCTGTACTGAGGCCACTTCATGCTCCCCATCTTCTTCTATCAGGGGAGCAAATGGTGAAGGTTCTGGGACCCTGAATCTACAATCAGAAGGTGGCCAGATCCCAGATGACCCCAGATCTCCGATTCGTGACTTCAGCAGCCTCTCACCCTGAGTCCAATGCAGGACACGCTGGAGGAAGCAAATGTGCTCACTGTCCACAGTAACCAGCCCCTGGTCACACTGCCAACAGCATCCTCCGTACCTGGCTGGGGCCCATGCTCTGCCCGCCGCCTTCCAGTCTCCAGACAGCTTCCAGTGATAGCAGCCACTTCCCCAGGCCTGGGTGGCTGTGCTCGTGTAGCCCACTCACTCACACTAGAGGTCTCCCATCATCTCCCCAGCTCCCAAGTAGGCCAGCACTCATCTAGTGGGCCCCTGGTGCGGGTGGTACCCAGGGCTGCTGTGGGCACTGGCCCTGACCTTGGCGGCCCTGGCTCTGTGCCTCCGGAGTGGGCGCCCCTGAAGGACAGGCAGCTTCCACCCCTGGCTGGGCCCCAGGACTCTGGGTTGCTGGCCCTCACATATGGTGAGGTGACCTCGTCCATACCAGCTGTCCCTGTGAGAACGAGGTTCCACCTGGAGAATGGTGTCCTCGGCTTCTGACATGGCTGCGGACAACACCAGGCCACACCACTCTCTCTTCAGTGTCCTCACCAAGTCACAGCAGCCTGGCACCAACCTGTCTGTCCTCTCACCTGGCTTTGGGATGACTCTGAGTGGAACTTGCCCTCTTAAAGCAGACAGGTGTGCTCCTGGAGGGTGGCTGGCTGAGGGTCATGCAGGCTTCGGGGTCCCCTTTCCTTCCCGAGGTCCTCTGCCCTGAGCATGCTGCTGCCTCCTCTGTCCAATCCTGTCCACCCCAGCATAGCAGTGCCTGGTTATCCTCATCTGAGCTCCTAAACATTTCCTGTGATCTCATGAACCAGGAAGTGGTTCTGACTCATGGCCCGAGGCTGGGTGAAATCTCCCACAGTGCATGGTGTTCTTGACTTCTAACATTCTGGGTAAGCCAGAATCAGCAGGTCTTTCCCGTGATGGTCCACTTCCGCAAGCTCCACCCGGAAGCTCAAAGCAGGGCCTCCATTTTCCCACCTGCTACTTTGGGCTCAGTCTGGTCCCAGTACAACCTGTGCAGTTCCCCAGGACACTGTGGACTCTGTGCACATAAAAGAAGGTGCCAGTGTCAAGGTCCTTGGTGGTCCTGAGCATCACATCCTGCTCCTCGCACAGCGTGGGCCGCAGTGGGAGACACTTGTGTGTATGGTTCTGACTCCAAGGATCTACTAAGCTCAGTATTCAACAGTATCCTGGAAAGAGAAAAAAAAAACAGTGTACTGGGTAACATAGGAGAAGACACTTGTTATGCCACAGCTCAAGTGCTGGTTTCCTTTAGTTCTTGCAGTGCTGGGGATCAAACCCAGGGCCTGTGCACTGAGCTACGTCCCCAGCCTCGGTGAGACCGGGTCTCAGTGACTCACCAAGTTTCCAAGGCTGAGCTCAAACTTTCGATCCTGCTTCAGCTTTCCAGAAGAACAATTCATTCTCAGGGATCTGACATTCTGCTAAATGCCAACTGGGAACCTATTCCCAATTATTACACTTAGGAAAAAATCTAGCACACAACACATCAATCCCAAGTTTAGCACTAATACTATAAAACATCATGGAAATACAGACTTTCATGGAAAGATGAAAAATGCCTACGAGCCTGCTTCCTGTGTCCAGCAAGGCAGCTGCTGATGAACATTGCCACTTGGGGGGACAGCTTACCTCTCATTCATTCCACCCCTTAGTCAACGATTGCATCACCAGTGTTTAAAAACACAACATGATCAAAAGGAAGATCTAGCCACAGAACCGAGATGGGAAAGCAGTCAACACAGGTATAGGGAGGCCAAGGGTAGCTCCAGGGACAAGAGCCTGGTCCTGCGCTGGCACTAGGTACATCTAAGATATGAGCTACTGAAGACCAAGAAATCATCCACATGAAAATGCTAGCCTGCATGCATTATCAGGAAAATGTCAATACATTTTTAAACATGTGAACAAGTTGGATAAGACTAATTTTCTTTCACTGTTAGAGTTTTTTAAAATTAAGAAAAAGTTATAATTGTGGGAAAATAGGATAATTTAAAGAATGAAGAAAGATGAGTAGTCTCTTCCTGTTCATTCCTTATGTCCCATATGACTGAAGTAGTGTGTTTCCATCTACATCTGGATTCTATCCTCCACATCAAAGCCCATGTTCTTACAATCACGCATACATGCATAGAGGGAATTGTAGTACACATACACGCAAAAGTTGACTTTCAAATTTTTGATGATATCTCAAATATGTCTAGGTCCATAGGTGCTTTTAGCCACATATTGCCACAGAAAACTGTGAAGTAAGCAACCAGAATGCTTAAATTGCATATGACAATAAAGGTTTACTGCTTCTATACCTCGGGTGTTTGACTGGGCAGCCCTGCATATCCAAATCGGGCTCCCTCACACGTCTGGGTCCCATCTGGCTGCCAGGTGATCTGAGACGGCCAGGGCTGTGGACGAGGGGCTCGGCTCTCCTCCTTCTGGGTCTCATCCTCCCGCAGGCCGGCGGGGCATGCTCCTGCGGTGAGGACACGGGGGCCAGAGTGAGCAGACAGACACCGTCATGCACCTCTTATAAATCATGTGTGTTTATTTTTATGTGATGCAATTCCGAAAGTGGAAATATTAGATCAAGCATTTTATTAGGGTTACAAATTTTATTGGCCATCTCCATTCAAACATGTGTCTCTATTCATACTTATGTCAGATGTGGAATAGAGCATATGTTTACCTATATCTTTGTTAGACAAGGCACAGAGATTTTTTAAATTTTCTTATATAATGGCTGAAAATGTAATTATTGATTTTCCAATTCATTATATATATATATATATATATATATACATATATATATATATAAACAAAAGACATTCTTCTCCTTGCAACAAGAAAAAACTACACAAATTCAAAATCAAGGACCTTCTTTGACCCAATCTACCACTGAATTTTCAGGGTAAAGTGCCACCCTGTGATTTGGAGAGACAGGCACATGAGCCACTGCTGAGATTTTTTTACCTGATGTAGAAGTTACTGGAGCCAAAGAAGCTGGGACCAGAAACTATCCATAATACCAAAATCGACGAGTCCAGCTTTCATCCCCAAATCCTAGACCCAAGCCAAAAGGCAATAAAGACACACAGTCTGTAGAGACAAAGCAAAGCAGATTCAGAAATGACACAATGTTCCATTTGGAAGTAGCTAACAGGGAATTTAAAATAATTAAAGTTAAAATGTATGATGGAAGAAAGGCAGATGGGCAATGTAAACAGAAAGGGGGAAACCGGTAAAGAATAAAAATGTGAGAAACAAAAAACAAAGGCAGAGAACTGAAGAAAGTCATTGATGGCCTCACTGCCTAGTGCAACAGTCAAAGAAATAAATGAGTTAAATGATAGGTCAACAGAATCTGCCTAAATCTGAATGAAAGGAGGAAAAAGGAACAAAGAAATTACAGTAGATCAGAATATTCAGGAATTCTAGGATAATATTACACATGCATACACACACATACACAAAGAATACCAAAAGGAGAAGCCAAGACAAAATGGTATAAAAGCAATATTTGAAGTAAAAAGGCCATTAATTCCTGTAACTCATAATAGATCAAAAACTCCACATTTAGAAATCTCAGGAAACATGGAGCATCATAAATAATTACACCCACAAACATGCACACTGAAAGCTGTTATGTTAGAATTGCAGAAAAGTAAAGACAAACAGAAAACATTGAAATAGTCAAAAGAAAAAAAAATCCACCGTATGCATGAAATAGATCACATACACAACAGACTGTTCATCTGAAAGCATGAATGGAAGGAGACAGTGGGAGAGATTATTCAGTGTTGAAAAACGAGAACACAAAACCCAAAGATTTCATTTAAGGAAATTAGCATTCCAGAGTGAAGTAAATGTGCAGACTTTTTTTAAACAAACAAATTGAGAGTCATTGCTACCATTACATCCACATTTCATGAAACTGTAAAAGAGTTTCCTCACAGAGAAGGAAGATGATTAAGGTCAAGAATTTGAACTTGTTGAAGAAAAACAAAATTCTAGAAAAGAAATAAATAAAGGTAAAATGAAATATTTTACCTTTGTTTCTCTTATCCACTTAGTTCCTCTATTAAAATCATTATAACCGCATGAGGTCCTACAGCATCTGGATAAAAATGAGGAAAGGACAGTAATCTCACAAGGGAAGGAGGAGGGAGTTGGAGAGATGGACGGTGAGGAGCTGCTGACCACGCAGAGGGTGTCCTGAATTTAGGTTACGTAGAAATGCATATGGGAAACTCTAGGACAATCACTAAAATGTATATTTTTTTAAAAAAAGGATTATATTTGATATGGTAAGTGAAAAAATTAGAATCGTAGAAATGCTCAAAAAAAAAAAAAACTAGAGAAGCCAGCAAATTGGGAGAAAGCAAAGAACAAACAGATGAAAATAATTAAAAATGTGATAGACCTAACCTAACTATATCAATTACCACTTTAAATCTGAAAGGTATGAGTAGATGAATTAAAAGAGAGATTGTCAGAATGGATCACTATTTTTGTGTACAAGAAATATCTTTAAAAATAAATACAGAGAAATTAAAATCAGAATAGAGAGAGAGGTTAGGTTAACACTAATCAAGAGAAAGTTGGGATAGCTATATTAATTTCAGTAAAGAAGACTTGCGGCGATGGGAACACAAGCCTGGTGAAGGGATGTGCTCACGATGATGGGGCAGTCAGTTCTCCACTGAGGCACAGTAATTGCGAGTCTGCATCCACTTAGCTAGACAAGAAATGTGTGAAGTGAAAACATTCTAGAAATGAAAGGGAAAAGTAGAACCACATTTATACTTTAAAATTCACTACCCTTCTATCATAAAATGATAGATGAAGCAGTCTGAAAGCCAGGAAGGAGGCGTATGACCTAAGCAGCACTTTTAATCTGCTTCATTTAGCCTGCCTTTTACAGACTGATCTATTAAGCAGCAGGCGCACCACACCACGGGCCCTAAAGCGCACAGGAACAAACTCATCATACTACACATCCTAGCGAGTGTGTTCACAGGTCAGAGAGGAAGCAAACTAGAAACCAGTAATAGAACCCTGCTCAGATATTCCCAACTATTTAGAGATTAAGCCACACATATGTCGATAATCAAGAAGGCCTAACAGAAATTTAAAATATATTTTAATGAAATGAACATGAAAATACAAATAATTAAAATATCTGTGATAAAGCTAAAGCACAGGTTAAAGAGAAGCTAATGAGATAGCAGGAATGAGGAAAGAAGAAAGAAGTAAATTAATAATTCAATCTTTCACCTTAGGGAGGAAAAATAAGAACCTCAAGTTTGCAGAACAATGGAAATTATAAAATTAAAGTAAAATTCAGTAAATTCAAAAGAAAAATCAACAAAAATCTAAAAACTCATTGAAAATACTAATAGAAATTTTTTAAAAAGTAAGTATAGCTAAGAAAAAAGCTCAGAGAAGAAAAACCTTAGCAATACTAGATACACAAGTGCGGTTACCCCACTGATGCTGTGGATATTAGAAAACGCAGGGGATACTAAGTTCCACTTTATGCCCACACGTCTGACAACTTCAATGAGTGGAATAACGTTTTGGATGAAACTACCAAAATCACATGAAGATTTATGGGACTTGAATTGTCACAGTGTCATGCAACAATAGAAGTGGTAGACACAATGGATATATATTCACATCTGTTGAAGTTATCCAGTTAATGTCTAATAACCCTTAGAAAGTTCTGTGCTCAAATTATTTTGTAATGACTTCTACCAAACATTAAAAGAAGAACTAAAACCACATTTCCACAATATCTTCCCCTAATACAGAGAACACTTTCTTATGCACTCTTTGAGGTAAGCATTTTTCTAATAACAAAACCAGATAAAGACATTCCATAGAGGGGAGTTTGTAGACCACCACCTCTCCTGAACCTAGTGCATAGTTGCCCATCAAATATTAGCAAACATAACCCAACCATGTGCAATAAGGATTATATATCTCAGACAGGTGGGATTCATTCTAGGTATGCCAACCTCATGCAGTTAATTCAAAAATCAATTAACGTGATCCCCTATATCAATAGTCTAAAAAAGCAAAACTATAAGACCCTACCAATTGATGTAGAAAAAACAGCAAAATCAAATGCTCATCTGAAATAACTTGAAACATAGTGAGAGTAGCGGGAAACTTTCCTCAAGTTGGTAAAAGACACACACGCACCAGCGTCTGCAGTTACCCCTCGCTCAGGCGAGAGCAGGAGCAATGCTGGCCACACGGGGAACCAGGCCATAGCACACTGTCTGTGGGGCCTGTCCAGTGTGCGGACTGCAGTGCCCCTGTCAACCCTCCCCCCCAGAGAAGCTGTAGACGTCTTTCCATACTGAGGTTCCTCTCCCCAGGGCGTACACATGGACAGAAGAGGAAACACAAGACTTAATTTACAGGCGACGTGTTTGTCTATGTGTAAAATTTCAAAGCTCTACGAGAGTAACCACGGAACACTCCTAGAACTATTAAACATGCACGACGAGTGGGCAAAGCCACTACGCACAAGCCAGCTGTTCTCCTGTAAGCAGGCAGGGAGCCGTTGGGATTTCAGATTAAAAAGCATGCTGTGGTCAGGGTTTGCAAGGAAAACAATTTAATACGGGACACATAATTTACAGAATTATTTTATAATAGTCACCCAAGAGTCAAACATGAAGAGGGCAGGAAATCTGTCCACACGCTAAAGACCCCAAAAAATCCAGCCGAGGGCCCGGATTCCACGGCAATGTCTTGCATGATTCCACTTGAAGACCTAGAGCCCATGACAATGTCTCATACAAGTCTGTTTCATGGATCTGCACTAGAAATGCCAAAAAGGACAGTGGTGGAAGTTAGAAAGTCTGTGCCAGTAGGTTGCGGGTTCTGTAGTGGAGCCAGGAAGTGACGCTCAAAGAACCAGAACTTCCATGAAGTTCAGCGACAGCACAGTCCTGAGCTCCTCCGATGATGAGAACAGCCGAGTACATACCAGCAAGCTTCTTCTGGAGACTGAACAGCACACATCTTCCCCTCCAGAGCCAGGAAGTGGTAAAGCAAGGACCAGAGCTCCCCCAAAGTGAACCGCAGCCATTCTCAGTGACAAGGTCCCGAGCTCCCGTGACGATGAGAACAGCCAAGTTCCTATCGAGAGAGAAGCTTGACGAGCTCCTCCAGGAGAGCCAGTGACAACAAGAGAGCCAACAGCACCGCTTCTTCCTCTCAGGTCTCCTTTTCGTCTTGGCCGCAGTCCTCAGGTGGGCCACCACACCCGGCACCGTGCTGATTCAGTTCAGTTGGCTGTTAAGTTGACCACCAGTTGTCAACCCATCACAAACTGGTAGCATTTATGATGTCATAAATAAATACACAGGCACAAAATTATAAATATATTTGTAAAAACTACAAAACAAAGGGTTTGGAAATAAACAGCATTTCTGTGCTCATGAATAGGAAGATTCAATAGTGTTAAAATATCAGTTCTGCTGAACTTGATCTATAGATTTAATTTCAACACAATTTCAATAAAAATCCTAGTACACTATTTGTAAATATCAACAAACTCATTGGAAGATTTATGTGGAAGGGAAACAAACCTGTAACAGTCAACATAATCTGGAGAAACAAAAAAAAAATTGTGGTATTTCTACCACTCACACTGTCTAATCCAAGGGCTTATTCTAAAGCATCATTGAGATATTCAATGGGGAAAATATTGGGGAAAGAATAGCAGATAGATCAATAGAACACAGAAAATCAAGTAATAAACCCATCCACACAGAGAGAGCAAACTTTTTTGATAAAGGAACAAAGGGGGCTTAATAGAAAAATAATCATCTTTTTTACAAGGAGGCATCGTTATGGAAAAAGGGATTTTAACCCTTCTATAAAAATTAACTCAAAGTCATTTATAAACTTAAGTGTAATATATAATATATAGCATTGCTAGAAGAGAAAAAAATGAGGAAATTTGCATTATTGAGAGTTGATTAATGTTTAGACAAAAATCAAAAGCACAGCCCATGAAAGAAAACAGTAAGTTGGATTTTATTAAAATTAAAAATTCTATTCTACAAAAGACAGAAGAGACTGGGTGGGAATGTTGGTGTGGCACGTACCTGTTGAAAACCTATATCCAAAATTTAGGTAGAGCACTTAAAATTCAACGTTAAAAAACAATTAAAATAACATTACATAAGAGCAAAACCTCATCAGAAAAGATATACAACTGGAAAATAAGCATATGAAAAGATATTTGATATTATTTGTTGTTAGGAAAATGCAAATTTAAAAAATATGCCATCACACACCTTTTAGAGAAGCGATATTCCCAAAATGTTGGCAGTGCCAATGGCTGTGAGGTCAGGGAGCAACAGGAATTCTTGTGTATTGCTGGTGGGATGCAAAATTATATCCATGGCAGAAGGGAGTTTGGCAGCTTCTTACAAAGCTAGATGTATTATCACATACACAACAATAATCATGCTCCTAAGTTTTGATTTGACCCATCTGAAAACTTATATTCACATGAATAGCTAAATGCTAATATTTACACGAGAGTAGCTGTGTGAAATCTTTGTCAGAACCTGGAGGAATAAGGTGCTTGTCCTTCAGTGGGTGTACAAATAAACAGATTGTGACAAACATGGACAGAACGAAATCCTCACTGTCTCACTTCTTGTATGCTTTCTTCATTTATTTTGTTTAATGCTTGGGATTGCCAGGATTACTGTCTGTTTTGCTTAGTACCATATGCCCAATGTCCATAACACACCCAGTATGTATGTGCTGAATTCAGTATTTGTTGAATTAATGGATGACTGGATAAACGAAGTCTTTTGCATAATGAAAAAATAGCTGAATACTGAGAGCAATAAAAGTAAGCCATAAAGCCATGTGAAGACTTGGCTTATTTTAAGATTCATATGGGTAAGTGAAAGAAAGATGCCTGGAAATTTTACACCTTGTATGATTCCTTTGTATCACGTTCTTTGAAAAGTGGTATTAACAGATTAGAGGTCTTAAACAAATCTTTGGTTGTTAGAAATTCCAGAGCAGTGGGGTTACCCAGGTGGAGCACAGCAGTTGTTTCTTAACGAATAAAATATATGTTCTGTGTGATGCAATGCTGGTGAGTATATGACATCATGCATTTGTCAGCTTCCCATAACAAAGAGTGAAGTGTAGTGTATGCAGATTTAAAATAATCATTCAGGAAGTAAGAGAACACCAGTCTGAAAATAAGAATGACTCCAAATGATCTATGGGTGCTATGAATGTATGAAACAACTTCACTGAAGGGGTTGCAGATAAAGGTGCTGGCCTAAGTAGCTTTGTAAATGAGTGGGCATTGTGAGACTAAGAGAAAGCCCAACCCTGTGCATAAGCAGCACATTCTAGCTGATCTATTTCCCTGTGGGGCACAGGTAGATTCTGAAATTACTATACATGTCCACTGGGAATGAACAACTAAATAAATGGGTTGCATATCACGAGACCTGAGTTTATGGCTCTGGAGGCCACAAATGTGGAAAGGGCCAAGAATCAGTGTAGGGAATTTTCAAGATGGGCCTTGAGCATGTGTCATACCAGCAGGTAAAGAAGCGCACTGTGCATGCCCACACTCGTGCTTACACAGCATAAGGGTGTGTGGAAAGACTTAATGCCACTGCCCCAGCCAACGTCAGACAGATCCCAGGGAGAGGGACTCTAACCCACTGGGGCAGCGCTCTGCACAGCTGTGCAGGCCACCAGAGTTAAGGAAAGTCAGAGAAACCCACAGCAGAGACACGATGAGCGCTTCTAGTCTGGGGTCCTGGGAGGGATCTTGGAAAGGGAGAAGCGTGGCAGGGAGAAGTGGGGGTGCTCTGTCGTGGACTGCAGCTGGCGTGTGTTGGTGCTGCCACTTGACAGAGGCAAAAGCTGAACATGAAGCTGAGATGTAAATTATAAAGGAAAGCACATGTGCACATGTGGGAGGTTTAAATTGTATTTGGGCAATTTTCCTGTAAGTCTAAAACTTTCTTTAAATGTAGATTTTAAGAATCTAACTGTTGGTTCAGTTTTCAGGTAAAGTACTCACCCATTGTCGTATGAACACACACGATGGTGGTGATGATGGTGATGATGGTGATGATGCTGATGGTGGTGGTGGTGATGGTGATGACAACAACAATGGTGATGATGGTGGTAGTGTAGTGATGGTGATGACGACGATGGTGATGATGATGATGGTGGTGATGGTGATGATGATGAAAATGGTGATGACAACAACAACGGTGGTGACGACGATGGTGATGACGATGGTGGTGGTGGTGGTGGTGATGATGATGGTGGTGTTGGAAATGGTGATGATAATGACGATGGTGGTGATGATGAGCCCTGACACTGAGATATCAAGGGAGCCAGGTTGCAGCTGGGGTGTCAGTGAGTGTCCCCACTGGCTGAGCTGCTGAAGGTTTACATTTTTAACTACTGGAGCTTGGCGGCTGCCTTCGGAGGGACCCTGTCTCCTTGCCTCCCGGCTGCCTTGAGGAAAAGAGGCCTCCTTGACTGCGTGTTCCTGCTAAGATGTACTGGTCACCACAGGTCCCAAGCAAAGGAACCTGGAGACCATGGACTAAACCCTCAAGCTATGAGCCAAAAAACCTTTCCTCCTTTTAAATGATTTATCTCAGGGATTTTGTCACAGCGAAGGAAATCTGGGTTCTCCTGAGGTCTGCCAGCTCCTTCCCCTGGCATCTCCTGGGTGGGTGTCCTGGTTTGGTCAGGATCAATAGTCACAAGCTTCTAGGAGGTAACATCACCTGATGCCCACTGAACCCCTGCTGCCCTCAGCTAGGTTGCCTGTGCTCGTTGGAAAGTCTGTTTACCTAAACCAAAGAGGCGTGTGAGGGCTTGGCCTCAAGACAGCCGCATGAAGAAGCAGAGAAGATCACTGGGCAAGGAGACTCAGCTGAGAGCGGCAGCCTTGGCCATGGCCAGAGCATCTTGGGGTGGGGGGTGCCCCCTCCAACCACACAGAGCACCTGGCAGCCTGGGGCAGCTGAGCTCCGCACCTGCAAGACAGCGGTTTATTTAAACCCAATTACTTCCAAGAACCAGGCCACTGGTTTCTAAACAGGAGCCCCTCACCTACTGTAATAAGTTTGCTGCCAAAGCGCAGCATGAGTTTTATTTTCTTCAAAAACTGCCATTTCCATATAATTGGACCAACCCAGCGTGTGACTGAGGTCGGATGGCGGCACCTCCTAGAGGGGCTGGATCCCTCGGGGACCCAGGCCGCTGCTACTCTTCAGAGAGCTGAAGGCGAACTGCTGGCTGAACCACCTCTGGGGTCCTTAAGAAGTCACAACAGCCAGCAAGGAAAAACACACTGAGAGCACCATTAAAGTTTCAGCTGCTAACTGGCCACGGTCAGAGACCAAGACGTGGCTATTAATCGCCAGCAGCAGCCTTCAGTTCTGCTAAGATGTGCAGAAGGAAAAAAAAAAAAACCACAACAATTATTACACTTATTTGAGCTCTCAAGTGTCCTTTTAAAAATACGTCAACCCCTATGCATCCGGCTGATTCCTTCCTCCAGAACCATCCACTGCTCCCCAGGGCACAGATGAGACCCACGCAGGGGTTCAGGGCCCCCCATGGGAGGGTAGCGGGCATGTGCAGCCCTGAAACCCGCACCATCGATGACCAGTGAGAGCCCACGGCAGAGGGAGGGCAGATGTGTGCGAAAGCAGAAGGAAACCCAGTGGAAGTTAGGGATGGAGTTGAGGGACTCTTAGGGAGGCCGGGACTTCCTCCTGGAGGAAGTGTCTTCCCTCTGGAGGTGGAGATGCCCCTCAGCTGCACAGTATTTTGGGGTTTATGTGTGATGATATTGTTCTAAACCCTTTGGGACTTTGAAAACCAAATCTAGATTTTTGCTGAAGGTGAGACTGGAATGCGCTTTTTAAATTTTTTTAGTTCGTGCTTGGAATAAATAACGATTACATTCTCAGTGTGGAGTTGGTGCACTCAGGCATCTTAATTTCGTCCCTCATCCGCCGTCTCTTCCTTCCCTTCTTATTCTGTCTTTTAAAAAATTTTTTTATTTTAAGAGAATAAAACCAAACAAAATAAAACAGAATAAAGCCAATCAAAATTGATTCTTTTACCCTTTGAGAAAAATCCATCTCCCTGCTTCCCTTTACCCATCTTCTATTTTGTTCTTTATTCATAGTCCGAGTTTCTCATGTAAGAGAAACTGTGCCTCCTGAGGGCCTGGTGACTGGAAATTGATACTGTATGTGGGAAGAAGAGACCTCTATGAATGAGGGCCCATAAGGCATTTTCCAAAGGACCCCGCAGCCCTCGCTGTGGCAACTGCATTTCCAAGTGAGCTGGAGACCTCGCACTCTCAGCCCTGTCCAGCAGCTGGCCTCTCTTCCAAGCTCGCACCCCTGAGAACGTTTTAGGCTGCTCTGGAAACCCAGGGTCTCCGTCTTGTCCTTCCATGAACTTTCACTCACATGAGCTTGTCCACATCGCGGATGCGTAACTCAAAGTTTAAATGCCATTTAAGATGATTTAAAACGGATTATGTCAGTGTGCGCCTACATAGTGCACCTATTTAGATTATCTGCAGTTTGGGGGCTAACTGTGCTCTTCTTCCTATGCTGGACACTGCTCACAGAGAGCTTTGTACTTTTTCTTGAGTTATTTGGAGTTTGAGGATCTGCAGGATTGGCAGCCTGAAGTCGTGGAAATCCTGTGTGTAACGTGTGGATGGCAGGCAGGAGGACAGAGTTATATAGAAGTCCATTATTTGCCCATTCTTCATATTCTCGTGCTGCTAGATTGAGTTTTTCCCTTAATTTGAGTCTGGGAGGGAAATCTGAGACCACATCCTGCTGAGTGCTGGAGAGGCCATGCGCTTTCTGCACCCTTGTTGGAATCACTGCCGTGTCTGCAGTGATCAGGCTTCCATAGCAGGGCAGAGATGGGGAGCAGCCAGCCCACCCCGCACCCTGGCCCTCGGCACTCCGCAGGCTGGCGGCAGCTCCCCAGAGGCAGGGCAGGGTAAAGGGGCCAGCTTCACCCCATTCCTTCCTGCCCACAGCGTCAGCCGAGTCACCCTTACCCGAGGGAAGCTGGGGACATTGGAGCAGGAGAGTGGTGTGGGGTCGTCCCTCACAGAACCGGAGGAGGGGCATGAGGTGACCGTCCGTTCACGGTGTGATGGAGGCCCAGCTTGTCACCGCTGAGCCAAGTCCTGCGCCCGGGACTCAACAGGCCTCACCCCGCCTGCACCTCTCCTTGAATCCTGGGCGTCCACGTCCTGCAGCCCAGTGCAGCTGGCCTTGGGCTCCTGCCAGGGACCTGCTCTTCCCCACTCATATCTCGCGCTTTTGAGGTCCTGCCTGGGGCCCATCCATGGCTCCCCAGGGCCAAAAGGGAAGTTTTCCATCCCTAGCAGAATGACCCTGTGAGGTGAAAGTCCCCTTTACACACTGCATGGTCACCCACTGAACCTCTCCTCACTCATCTCACAGGGGCTTGGCTCTGAGACTTGATGGGAGGAGAACACTTCCGGCTGCACCTGCAGGGCGAGGCTTCTGTTTTCGACTCCCAGGCACGGTCCCATGGCAATGCTCAGTGACATTGTCTGCACAGTCACATCTGATAATTAGCAAGAGATGCCAAAGTCTTGATGGGAAAGAAGACGTGAGAAACAGAACTGTTCTTGGAGCAGGCAGATAGTAAACAAATGGGCCCTGCCCCAGGAAGCCGAGGAATCCTCGCATCAGCAGCAAGGACAGAGTTAACCCCAAGGCCTCGGGTAAAGCACCAGGGTTGCATGCATACCCCTGCACTGGGACCCCTCCCTAACCTTTGGCTCAAACTCCACTCTGGCGATGGGGAACCTGAGGCCCAGAGCACTGGACCCGGCTCGCGCCTTTGCCAAACTGCAGCACGTGGTCGCCCAGCCACCCTCCATCCCTCGCTTTCCAACCCTGCGAGGGACCCAGAGAAACAGGTGAGATGAAAGTGCTTGCATGGTGTGTGCCTGTGAGTGTGCACCGTGTGCGCACGTGTGTGTGTGTACGCTCGTGAGCCCCTGCTTCTCCTCCTCTGGGGTCCCCCACTGCTCCCCTCCATTCTCCCCTCCAGCTGTGCTGCATCGCATCCTACTTCACAGAGGCCAGCCCTCTCCTGACTCTCGCCTTTGCCCTCTCCTTGGTGTGCCCTGAGGCCACCTCCCCTAGGGACATCTGTACTCCCTGTGCCACCGCTTCCGCCTCCACCTCCCCCAGTGTCAGCTCTGCCCCTGCCCTTCAGGCCCCACCAAGCCTACTCCCTCCACGTCTGCCACTCCTCGGGGCTGTCCGGGTCCTGCCCCTGTATCTCTTTTTCCTTGCTTCACGGTGCTCTGGGCTCCCTCGCCACCTCCCCACCCCGAGCATGCTCCTTACCCTGCCATGCTGCCCACTGACTGCTGGATCCTCGGAATCGCCCTGGACCTCTCTCTCCCCATCCTTGCTCCTTCTGAGGCTCTTCCGTCTCCTCCAGGACCCTTCCTCCCAGTTCTGCCAACATTGCTCGTCCTGTCCAGATTTCCTGGGTGACTTGTCCCACTGTAAGAAGCCCAGTAGCGCTTCCAGCCACCTGGGTGCATCCAGGGTTACAGCAGGGCCTGAGTCCAAACATGGGCAGATGTGGTTTCCGAGGAGCCCCTGTTCCCGCGGTCACAGGACAGTGAGCCCTCCCCGGCCCCTGCCTCCTCCCCGGGCAGCACCCTCTGCTCCCCTTCCTCCTCGTTCCAGGCACAGGGGATGGCTTGCTCTTTTCCACATGGCACTGTGCCCGTGATACGTCAGCCTCTCCATAACAGTCGCCCCTGCTGGGAGCCTGCCCTGGCCCATTCAGAGCAGAGGGGCATCTTCCTCGCAGAACACCTCCGGTCTGGAGCTGGGATTTTCCCGTGCAGCTGCAGTGAGGACCCCAGGGGTGAGTTTTACCATATCCTTGTCTTTCCTGGATCAGCACAGTGTCCCGCGTTGTCCCCCACGCTTCAGTCTCCCCCGGACCCTGCAGCCTCCGCCCCTCCAAGCTGGATGCCCCTCCCACCGCTTAGCTATCCCGGTCCTGGCCGGAAGACACCGCATCTCCAGGCCGCCCCGACTCGCACACCGAGCCAGGCTAAGCTGGAGGGGAGAGGTCCGCTGACCGTCTCTTCTCTCTGAGTTGGCTGTTCTTCCCCAGTGTTTCTCACCACACTGAGCGCCATTCAGAGTCTAGATGAGATGCCACTGTGCCGGTGATGGCTTTGTAGCTGGCTTCCTCTGATCCCTCAACATTCCTGATAATGACCCTTCATATTGATCAAAGTCTCATCCCCCATTCTTGGTATCAGGTTAAGCTGGTTGATACATCGTGTCAATTTGAAAAGACTAGAAGCTCTCCATCCTGGGGTGTAGAGGACATGACCTTACCTCTCTAGGATGTTGTCCATTGTGTCAATCTGAGAAGGTCAGAAGCTTAACTAAGTGATTCAGCAGGACCCAGGGTCCTACTTTATAAACATCCTCAGTCTATGCAAGCGGAGCGCACACGGAACAGGTGTGAGTGCTGCACCCACCCGAGGGGCATTGCCTGCATACAGTATAAGGGAGGAGAAGAGGCTTGCTCTTCCCCCTTTGCCTCTGGCTGCTTTTGCTGGCTGCTGCCGTGAAATGTTGCCCCTGTGCCATGCCACCCTGCCTTGGAGCCAGCTGATTATGGACTGAAACTTCCACACACTGTGAGCTAAATAAACCTTTCCTTTCTTCATTTTGGGTGTTGGGTATTTTGTCCCAGTAACAAGAGAAAAATAACCAAGACAGTTGGCTTCCATTTAGAAAGACTTCTGTGAAATAATTCTAGTTAAAATTCCCCTTAATTTTGTCATTTTTCACAGATACATAAAAATATAAAAATGTACATAATAATGGGGTACCATGTGCTCTTTTGATATATGCATGAGGTAAAATAAAAATGGTGAACATTTGAATTAAAAATTACTATACTAAAAGTCATTGTCATTGATCACCTAGAAATTCTCCCCTCATTCTGATTGCATTCATCCCATCATGCTTGACAATTTCTTACTTCTCTATTTACTTTTTTTTTTTTTTTTGGTACCAGGGATCAAACTCAGGACCTCGTGCTCGCCGGGCAGGCGCTGTGCTCTGAGCCGCATCCCGGCCCTTTCTCGCCTCTTCCTGAAGCAGTTCTGGAGGCCTCTTCCCCGAGAGTCTTCAGTCAGGCTGTCCTGGCAGCCTCCGTGTCCCGAGTTCATTCAAAATGTTCACCTTCTGCGGTTCTTTTGGCTTTGGGAATGAGCCGGAAGCTCTCAGTGCCGGATGAGGTGAATACCATGGACGAGGACACGCAGTAATGTGTTTATTTGACAGAAATCGCTGTGAACAATTGGAACAACGGAGAGCATTCAGGTAGCCGCGAAAAGACCCTCATGAAAGGCGACTCCTAGAACTGCTTCAGAAAGGGCCAAGAGTGAGGGGATAATTGTGTTTGAAGGGAGGAGGAGCATTTTAAGGGAAATTTATAGCAATGTGTATTTTACTGCAATAAATTTTTAACACTTAAATATTTTCACCATATTTTTTAAGCACACCTCATATACATTGTATGATGCTTACATCAGGTTGAACAAATCTACATTCTTAATCATTTATCAGTCTAAATGGTGAAAACACTCAGCAGCCTTGCCTGGAACCTTTTAAAATACACCGTGCTATACTGTTGCCATCTGCAGTCACCTACTGTGCAGTAGCACACCAGAACCCCTGCCCCAGTGGGTGTTTAATCAGTGCCCACAGCCCACCTCTCTCGAGCCCTTCTTCTCCTTTCTCTCCCCAGCCTCTGATAACTACAGCTCTATTCTCAACTTCCACGGGATTGACATCTTTCTAATATACCTCATCTAGGTGAAATCCTGCAGTACTTGTCTTTTGGAACCTGTTTATTTCACTTAACAATCATTTCTCCTTCCACCCATGTTGTCACAAACAGCATGGTTCAATTCTTTTTTTGACTGCATAGTTACCTAGGTGGGCACGTACCACGCCCCTCATTTAGTGGATGGACACCAGCTGTCTCCATCTCCTGGCTACTGAGAAAGGTGCTGTAATGAATGTGGAAGTGCAGAGGTCCCTCTGACGCACTGATTCCATTTCCTTTGATGTATGCTCAGTAGAGAGGTTGCTGGATCATGCAGTAGTTCTACTTTTAATTCTTGAGAAATGTCTGCATCATTTCCTGTAATGGCTACACAAATTAATCTAGATATATAACTCGTACCAGTTACAGATATCAACTCAAAATGGATTAAAGACTTGACTGTAAGATCTAAGACAATAAAACTACTAGAAGAAAACATACATAAAATACTTCAAGACTTTGGAATGGGCAAGAATGTTTTGGACAAATCCCCAAGGCACAGAAGATGAATGCAAATATAAACAAATAGAATTACTTTAAATTTTAAAGTTTCCACACAACAAAGGAATCAGTCATCAAAGTGAAGAGTCAGCCTAGAGAATGGGAGAAAATATTTGCAAACTATACCTCTAATAAGGCATTATGATCTAGAATATGTAAGGAAGTTAAACAACATGATAGCAAAAACAAAAAACAAAACAAAACACTCAAGAAACTAAATATTAGCAAAGACTTGCAAAGCCGTTTTTCAAAGAAAGACATATAAATGACCAACAGGTATATAAAAAATGGTCAGTGTCACTAATCATCAAGGAAATGCAAATTGAAACCATAAAGTGATAGCACCTCATCCTAGTAGGAATAGTTATCTAAAAAACAAATGAGAAATTCTGCTAAGGATACGGATAAAAGCAGTATCTCATCTTTGGAATTATCCAGCCATGACCCTTCAGTCTGCTCCCTGACTGTGAATCCCTTTTCATATTTAGCATGGAACACAGTCTCTCTCTCTTATAGCAGTAATTCTCACAGCTATCTCAATAGCCCTGGATAAAGTTTTTATCTTTATAATAAGTGTCAGAGTAAGTGTTTCTGTAATAATATGCAGTTGAGAACAGTGTCTCTATCTTCCTCACATACAGACTTTGTGATATTTTTCCTTAGTTAAGAAAATTCTTAGGGAAAATAAGTGTGTCTTTTATAGATTATGGGGATACTCAGTGCAACAGAAATTACCAACAGAATTCTACATCATTCCCTCTTAAACAACTATTTTCAGTTATGACAGAATACCAAGCTAATTTACTCTATAATTACCAAAATGTATTTTGTTTTTGAATTGTATAGAAAATC
Organism: Dasyprocta punctata; assembly: GCA_004363535.1. Taxonomy (NCBI): domain Eukaryota; kingdom Metazoa; phylum Chordata; class Mammalia; order Rodentia; family Dasyproctidae; genus Dasyprocta; species Dasyprocta punctata. The sequence continues at coordinate 60,905 of RJWM01004317.1, read as the reverse complement.
ATTTAAAATACATTAGGGTAATACAAAATAGGTCTCTTATTCAGGGTTACTGTACCTGCATGCGCACACAGGCATGAACATGTACATGTACACAATACACAGATATGGAAGCACACGCAAACACACAAGCACAGACACATCCCAACCCCAAACACATTCACAGTAGAGCGGGAAACTTTCACCCACACGGGGATATTCTTAAATCAGTTACATGAGGCAGGATAGCTAGCACTCCCTAAATTTTGCAAAAAAATTTAGAAAATGAAGAATTAGAAACACAGAGAAAAAAATGTAGGCTTGTACCTAAAGAGAAAGAGTTGAAGTGTTTATCTGAATAACTCTTGCTCTTCTGAAGTTTGTAGACAAATTCCCTGTAACTCTTTAAATCCACCAGGGGAGCTGCGGAATAAAGAGACACGGACACACTTCCCTGGGAAACTGTGACGCCATGGACCCGCCTCTGACGGATGAAGCTTCCCAGCGACTGTCATACTTGGATCCACGTAGCGGCTGCTAAATTAGTTCAAGTCTCTCCATGAAACTGTGTCCACCATCGTGGCAAAGGCGGTCCTTCTGTTTCTGATAAGCTCAAATTCCAGTCTGAACTATAAAATCTTGGACATTCATGTGTACTAGGGGCCACAGAAATAATAGAGCCCAGGATTCTCCAAGCGTGCTCTACTCTGCAGTGTGCTAGCGGCTGGGGCAGGACCAGTACGGGAAGGAGGTCACTTCGCTGAGATTCTTAGCAGGAGGACGTCCTCGCAGTTGCTTCTATTAATAGCATTCCTCCTCCTAGATTTCCTTTAAATACAAGTTGTCCTGCTCCTAAGAATGTTTAGAAGTGAAAATAACGCAGGCCAGTGTGTCTCTGACTCAGGGAAGGCGCAGGTCCCGCTCAGTGGATCTCAGCCCAGGCAGGGTCCGCTCTGCTCGCCACCGTCCATGGGAGGCTGCGCTGCTGGTCCAGCATAGCCAGGATCTTCAGCAGTTGCTGCTGGGTAGAAGCGGAATGCAGTCCACTCAGGCTTCCGAAGCTGCAGGAAAACCACCAGGAACAGGACAAAGAAACAGGTGATGTTATCTTGATAGACTTTGCATAAGACCGTGTACCTTACGTGCTATTTATTTAAAACTATACCAATAAGATACCTGATTTCTTTTTGTTTTCCCCAAGTCTTTGACATCTGGCATGTATTCTACACTCTTTGATCTCATGCTGCACCATGGTGTGAAGTCAAGGTGTGAATCAAGCCCTGATCTGATGCTTAAATCATCTTCAATAAAGTTTCAATAAAGAATGTGAAGACACTTCTTAAACATTTCCAAGTAACAGGAGACCTATTGCTTTCTAAAATTGTCACATTATTTTTAGTTGGTTTTCATAATTTTTCCCAGTTGAGTTAAGATTCCTTTCTATAGCTCCCATTCGCTTCTTTCAATTCTAATTCTTAGGGATGCATGGGATTCTCACCCATTTTTCATGTGAAATCCCTTCCCATGCTGGGTATGGTTTTCTAAGATTTACCAGATCTTCTCTCCCCTTAAGCAATACGGGCCTAATATTCTTCCTCTGACTGGTTTTTGAGCTCTATTTGTTTGTCTTTTTGTTTCCCCAATCATGGTTTTCTTTATCCTTCCAGAATTCAGAATAGAGGATCAAATACAATGCCTCAGCTAAGAGCTGGCCAGTGCAGTATGTCAGTTTGAGCAGTTATTCTGCTAACATGGTCTGGAGCAGCTCTGCCCCTGTCAGGCCAATGATTCATCTGGAGTCACTGAACATCTTGTGCATGGCCACCCATAGACCACGCATTGTGCGGCTGAACCCACCTGCCCCTGAACCCATGTGGAATTCCATGAAGCTCCCAAGATGGCTTGGGTGCTGACTCTGTCACTTATGAACATCATTATTACATCAAGTAGTAATGCCAAAATTCATGCAGCATGACCCCCACATCCACATCCAAGTGATGGTAAACCCCAGCCTTGCCTCAACCAATAGCATACATCCTGGGGAACTATCTTTGCTGACAGACTTGGACCTGGTAAGAACTCTAAGTTGGATGAGTGTGTCATCCACAGATCTCCCCACGTTCAGAAGGAAGGGCAGGATGTTTACCATTGCTTTACTGATGGTAGCCAACTCTGTGTTATTTTCTTACTGATAACTCTGGTAATCTTACCGCAATAGTATATGAGCATAGCTTGATATGTGTCCCTGAGAGCCTGCAAAGACTGGTGATAGCTGCTTCTTTGTGACCTGCTCCTGTGTGGCCCCAAGAGTTGGTGCCCAGCTCTCTGCCCTGCAGTAGCCAAGGGTGCCCTCCCCTCAGGTGGGTTCCTGATGCACCCATTCCCAGGCTCACCCCCTGCCTGCCCCATGGCTGCTGGAGTCTGGCATCAAATCAAAGATGCCCTCACTAAACTCCTTCGGCATCGGGGATGTGTCTGTCTGGATCCAGAGGTGAGAACGTATTGACAGATCAAAAAGACCTTGTTTCCAAACTATTTATCCAGATTGAACATTAATTTCTACGTTCCAATATTTATTTATGTCTTCTGATTCAAAATACCTTTAACTAAAACAGAGACTATGGGAGCCCACCATCGCTAAGCAGTTTGTTGTGGTTCAGTCACGGAAAGGGTGCTTTGATATCATTGATGAGCACAGCTTCATTCCCTCCCTCCACTCTGTGGTCCTTCCTGATGCTCTAGGAGTCAATCAACAGAGTGTTTCCTACATGCAAGGACCATCTTAGGCTCTGGGGAAGTGGAAAAGAACAAAGCAGCACGGCTCCTGAGTGCAAGCGCTGGGACCCTGCTGGCTGTGAGCCTCAGGCATGCTGGAGGAAGCCTCCTGCAGACCAGCTCTGGACAGGGGCTCTGGGGTCAGTGGGGATCCCTGCCGAGCCAGGGAGTCAGGTCTGAGAGGAAAATGCAGTAGCTTCCTTGTCTTTTTACTTGTTCTGGTTTAATAAGATTGGGGTTCCATCAGATCTGAGGCACTGACTTCATGGAATAACATGTTCCGTGGTGTTGGTCTTTCAGTCTCTACCCCCTGAGACCACCTCAGTGAGGCTTTGGTTTTGGGGTTTGAAGGTGGTCATTGCACAATTTGCAGATATCATATGACAAAATCATACGTTATGGGTTTATTTTTAGTTGGTAATTGAGACCCATAGCAAAATGCAATAAAAGATAAAAATGTATCTAATGGTTAGGATTTGAAAGTGAGTCGGCTTTCTGTCACTGAATTGGACAACTGAGGCTATCAGCTTCCAGAAAGAAAGCATTAGGCTCAGGGTGACTAAGGCTCAGTCCATGATCAGGCGTTCCCACTGCTAGACCTGTGTGGAAGTGTACATTATGGTAGAAGGGGTGGCAGAGCAAACCACCCTCACGCAGTCAGGAAGGAAAGAGGAGAGGAAGAGAGAGAAGCCTCACGCCCTCTCTGGGTGCTGCACAGTGGCCTGAGGACCTCCACTCAAACCCCACCTCTTGTGAATGCCCAGCACCTCTCAAAAGGCCCATGCTGCTGTCCAAGTCTTTAATGCTGGGTCTTAGGGAGCCCTCGGTCTCCAGCCCATAACAGTTCCTTCTGAGGCAAGAATGGTAGGTTATACTTATAATGCCAGCACTTGGGAGGCTGAGGCAGGAGAATTACTGTCAGTTCCAGGCCAGCCTGCACTACATAAGGAGACCCTATTTCAAGAAACAAATGACAATAAGTAAATAAATAAATAAATACACACATACACAAATAATGATCCCCTTTGACAATATGTACTTTGTTTTCTTGATTTTCCTTTAAAGCTGCAGCATAAACATTCTTAAAATAAAGAAGCATTTAAAAGAGAACTTCCAAATTTGGAAGCATTTTTAAAAAAAAAACTTCCAAATGTCTGAGATGACCAATGCTGCTTATTCACTAAACCAATTAATATGCTATGGAAATTTTGACTGCAGAACCTTGTTTCTTAACAGTTTGTAGTTTCATGAATTAAATGGTAAAAGCTAAAGTCGCACTGGAGCCCATTGTCTTAGTTACTTTTCTCTCTTTGCTGAGACAAAACAGCAGACACTAAGGTTCATTTAGCTCTCAGGGTGTGGAGGCTTCCGTTGGTGAGCCCCTGGCTCCAAGGCAGTAGCACATGACAGACGGGCACCTGCTCTTGGCGGCTGGAGCGGTGGAAGACAGCAAAAGCAGCAAGAGCAAAAGTGGGGGAACAAGTCTTTTTGTGCCCCTTTTATGTCATCCAGACTGCTGGATTAGGGTGCTGCCGGTCCAATCCGTGGTCTGATCCAGCAGTCACCCAACCTGCATTCCAGCATTGAACCATGAATCCGAAACAAAGTCTAGATTCAGCCACCTCCAAAAAAGCCCAACCCCCTCCGTGACTATGTGAGGCTTTGGGGGGACATCTAGACACAAATCATAGCACCCCTGGTCTTATAGAGCGAAAGGGCTACGTGTGTGTGTGTGTGTGTGTGTGGTGTTGGAGGAGGAATCTATCTACATGTCTATCAGGTGTGATAAAAATGTAGTGTTTAAGTTTTAATAACTTAGCATAGAAAAAGATACATCGTCACCAACTTCCCTCCAAATCTCTCTCTTGCTTTAAACACAACTACTCCATCATTCACACAGTGCATCTCTGACGACACTAAGCTTTATCAGCCCACACTGGCAGGACGCAGTGCTCAGGCCCCTTGTGTGGAGCTGACTCTGCACATAATCTGACTTCACTCCTTTTCTCTTCTCATTTTCCTTCACTTCTTCCCACCTCCCACCGTCTCTCACTCCCTTTTCATTTGAGAAGGATCTATCTCCCTACTTCCTATTTTCTCTTTATTTGTATTTTGGGCTTCTCATATAAGAAAACTATGTAATATTTAAGCTTGTGTGTCCAATTTATTTAACTCAGCATTAGGGCCTCATGGGTCATTCATATTCTTATAAATGACTCAAGTTCATTCTTTCTTGTAGCAAAATAGTAGTCCATTCTGTGTAAGTACCACCTTTTCTTTTTCCATTCATCTGCTGTCCATATCTTTCCATCTCCTCTTATGCAGATGGGTACATACCGTTATATACAGGGATCTCAACATGCTTGTTGTGAAAAGCTGACTTTAAAACGCACCATTCTTCCTAGAATTCGGTATTTCTGTGTCCTGAAATAACGAATATGAGGTCTGAGGGAAGCTTTATTGGTTTTCTGAGGCTGTGTTCTGCTCATGCCCATTGCATTGTCGTGGAAACTTGCCCAGCTCAGTGTTCCTGGAGGAGGGATGATGGTTTCAGGTTTTGAGAGCCCACAGCACCTACTGCTGAGCCTGACAGTGGCCCTCTGTCTGTGTAGGGTTCCTCTCCCCTCACCCTGTATCATGGCTCATACCTGGATGGCCCCCTAAGGCCTCTTTCCCTCACAGGTGGGGCTTAGGAGGGGTGGTGCATCATGGGCGTGTGACACTGAGTCAGTCTGCTAGGGAGCTTAGAGCTGCGTGTGATGTTGGGAGGCAGAGCCCGGCCGGAGGAGGTGGAGGAGGTGTTCACTGTGCCCTGTCCCGGAGGAGTCGTCTCCCTCCTCCTCCCTTGATCCCTCTGACTCCTGCCTCCATGCCAGGGACTGTTTCTCCTCCACCAGACCCCGCTGCAATGCCACCCCGCCTTGGAGCCAGCTGACTGGGAACTGAAACCTCCATGAACTCTGACCCAAGATAAACCTTTCCTTTAAATCCTGGTGTTGGCCACTGAGGCACTGTACCCCAGCAATGAGAAGGTAAAGATGTCCCCCCATGCCAGGCCCGGCCGAAGCTCCGTCGTTACCAAATGAATCCTGCATGCTGTTCACGGAGAGGATGGAGCAGCCTGTGCTCCCAAGCGCAGTTTATAAATATTCCCTCAAAATTGTGTAACACGTTCAAAGGCATTTTTAATATTGTTTTAATTTAATTCTGGCACAGACAAATGTGCCTGCAAAATAGTTTCCCCTAAACTCATGTTAGTAGGTTCTTACAAACGAGGGGTGGAGACAGAAAACTATGTCAGCTATGCCTTTCATATTCTAAAAGGAGAGCAAATACAGATTTAGAGAGTGCTGCTAGGGGTCTGCACACACAGGCCACGAGCACGCACTCTGGGGTGCGCTCGGGGTGCACAGCTCCACCGCCTGTGCCAGAAACATCAAGGGCCTCTGTGTGCTGCTTCCCTCCTGGCCCCACATGCCAGATGACAGAAGCCAGATCTTCCTGGGCCCCCAGCGGGGCTCTCAGCTCGGCCTGACTCGGGGTGTCCCGGCCCCGCTCTGTACACACGCCCCAGAGTCTGGCTGCCGGCTCTGTCCTCCTGGGATCGTCCTGCCCCGCCCCAACCTGCCCTGCCCTGCCCTGCACACCTGCGGCTGGGCGGCCCAGAGTGGCAGTGAGTGCCTGGACATCTGGGACGCATGTCCCAGCTCAGGCTTATGCACCTGCTGGCCTCCTCGACCTCCCCGTGGGTGGAGCTGGGCACAGTCATCCGCTTCCCCACGCTGGGGTGGACCCCACCCCACTGGCTGCCCCTGACGCTGGCTGGACAGCACATTTCTGCTCCAACCTCCTCCGGGCACACAGCCTCAGAGCCCCAAGTGTCCGAGGTGGCAGTGCTTGGGACGAAGGGCAGAACTGGACAGCCTCCTCCTGGACCCCCAGGGACAGGGGGACAGGTGCTTCTGCTCTCCTGGCATCCCTTTGGCCTGGGCCATTTGAACCCTGGCTGGGCTGGGTCCAAACGCAGAGGCGACGGCCCTGGGACTCACACACCCATGCTTCCTCGACTGAAGTTCTTGGTTGGGACTCGCACAGTGGCTCCCTCTGGTCAGGCGACCCTGACCAGGCCGGGAGCAGCACTCCTGCAGTCTGGCACATCTGCACCGTGGCTGATCTGGGATGCTGATTGGTTCTGCAGGAACCCAGGCCATGTGCACGGATTGCGTTCGTCCCTTTCAGCCACTACTCCTAAGTGACCGTGGTGGGTGAGCCTGTGTGGGCATCGCACCCAGCAGCCAGTGCGGGGCACTGAGCATTGTGAGCTAAGTTCCTGCACCCAGGGAAGTGCAGACGAACTGAAGAGAGCTGGGAACGAGCAGCCTGTGTGTGAGACAGGTGCCCGGGCCGGAGGCACAGCGCCCAAGTCCGTGTCATCCGGTGATGTCGCTCCAGAAGGGTGCTGAGTGCTGGAAGTACAGGGGTCACCCGGTTGCAAAGGGACAAGTGTCCTGACCCTGCAGACATTTCCAGCCCGGAAAGTGAGAGTCCTTCTGGGGGAAAATCCTGCTGGCCTGGTGAGGCCCCTGAGGGTCACCTGGGGGGCTAGACCGCATGGCTCCAATGACTGGAACTTGAACAAGGGCGCCCACTTTCTCCGCACAGGAGCATGCTGTGTGGGACCACAGAGTGTCAGGGACTCTGAAACGGCCGCCGAATCACTACGGAGCCATGGGCACGAGTGTATGAGTGTGCACGTGCCTGTGTGTGTGTGTGCGCACCATCTCCCCAAGGTCAAAGAGTCCCAGCCCGCCAGTGGGCCGCCTTGCTGTCTGATGAGTCGCTGGGCCCTGAGACCTCGCTGGTCAGCGGCAGCTCCGCAGTGTGTGCCGCCGGTCACAGAGTGTCCAGGCCCCCGGAGGCCGGCGAACAATCCCAACGGCACTGCTACCCCTGCAGAAGCCTCCCTCCTTCTGCGCGGCCGAGACAGACGTGCCAAGGAAGGGAGAAGGCCTGGGCTCAACTGCTCGGATGCAGAGTGTGTCCCGGAGTCCGGGGCAGCTGGGTGCTCCAGTCCATAATTCAGCAGTAATCCCCCCAAACGCAGTCATTACCAGCAGTTAATGACGACTCTGTTGGTTAACAGCTCAGCCCGAAGCTGAGGACTGTTAACACTCTATCAAACCCCTGGTTACGAGGGCCGAGTTTTTATTCCGACACACTTGGATCGCAGCTGGACAGGGGCGCGGGCACTGGGGTCCCCCAGGGCTCGTGAGCAGCTTTTCTCCGTCGGGAGGGGGCCGGGCGCATTCCATTATGTTTATATAACAGTTGTTAACTGCGGCGGGCTGGTGCCACTCGGAGGGGCCCTGGTGTGACACGGGTTCAACTCCTTCCCCTCCTTGCCTCAAAGAGGTTGTTGTTGCTTTTCCTTGCTGCTGCTGCTGCCAGTATTTCAGCCCCTGTGGTTCATCCAAGGCACATTTATTTCAGTTTTAATTTTTAAGGCATCATGCGGGGAAGCATGAATGGGAGGCGAGGCTGGGAACAGGTCAGGCTGCCCCGGGTCTCAGTCTGCCCATGGAGGGGTCTTCCATACCCTGACTTTGGAACAGGAGCTCAGCCACCCTGGGAACTTCCTTTCTCCTCTCTGGGTGAAGGCAGCAGTTGGCAAATTGTGCTCAGGAATGCTATATTTATTAGCCAAAATGGAAATCCCTTCGTTTTAGGATTCAGACTTAACTGATAGCTATCCTCCTAACAAATGTGGATGGATCAGGTGTCTACAGACAGATGAATGGAGAAACGAAACAGGGTGTGTGCTCAGTGGAATATTGTGTAGTCATAGAGAGTGAAATCCTTACATTTATGGTATTGTGGACAGAAGTAGAAGAGATTGTGTTCAGTGACATAAACCAGACATGGAAATACAAGAGTCTGCCAGGGTCCCCAGGGTCCCCACGCCACTCTGTCCTCCTCCAGGGGGCTTCTGCCTTGGCCCATGAGCGGCCGCTGTGCCCCTGGGCCGTGCACAGGCTGTGCTCAGCACATGCGGAGGCTGCTGGGGGCCTTTGGTCCACGTGGCCTGCGTGCTGCGGAAGGAAGCAGCCAACTTGGCTTCATCACTGAGAACACAGTGGGTCCTGATGGTGCCTTGACTGTCACCAGCCTGAGGGTCGCTGTGGATGGGGGACAAGTGCAGGGAACCCCCTGCCAGGCTGAGGGGAGGCCCGGGGCCCCTGTGACCCAGGGAGCTTCCTGAGAAAGGGGTCAGAGTGATGCGTTTGCCCAGGGTCGGAAGAAGCCCGTGGGTGACCGCTGCACTGCAGGGTGCTGTCTCCACAGCTTTCTCCTCCAGGAAGCGATGGTTTCACTCTTATGCTGCCCAGTGCAGAAGTGACCGCCACCAGGAAGGAGCATGGGGCACAAGGCTGTGCCTCCTGTCTCGACAGCATCACTGTCCCCTGCTGACCACAGAAGGGTCTGTGTCATAGCTTCCTGGCCTGCTTCCTGCAAGACTCTGAGCAGCAATGCATGCTGGGTGACGCTGGGCTTCCTGGGCAGGCCTTGGAGTCCCAGTGACCTGGTGACAATCGCCATGTGCGCAGTCCAGGACTCTGTGTCTCCTACAAGAGGGAGCGGATGGTAAAAGCCTCCCAGGGCTCCACGCCAGGCGCTGGCCTGCTGCTGTCCAGCCCCTCACTCTGGTCCTCATCTGTCTCTCTTCCTGGCCTGTGGTTGCTGCCCTTCTGGTCCCCCCTTGACATGGCTGGGGTCCCCTGTGGAGAAGCCTGTCTTCCCAGCAAAACACTGTCCCTGCCACTGCCCACTGGCCCGCACTGGCCAGGGTTTGGTTGTCACTGTGACAGCACCGAGATTAGCAGTGGCATTTCCATTGCTCACAGGCTGTCCTTTCCATCGGTCCGTGAAGTCTGAGGTCTCAGGGATAGAGGGCGTCTCTCCTCCTCCGCGACCTCACAGAGAGGTGAGCACCTGCCACCTGCGGAGGCATAGGTGCACAGTCTTGAAAGAATCCTGGCACCTGTATCTGTGACCAAGTATCAGTTCTAAGGGCTTCACCCCTGGGTCTGTCTGCACCCTGTCCTTGGGCCATGAGGCCTGAGGTCGTCAACCTAGGAGGAGGAAAATGTACTTCAGAGGCTTCAGTCTCTGCTGCTCAGCCACACTTTGGCCGTGTGTAGAGGTGGGGCATCAGGGCAGGGGTGAAGGCCTCTTCTCATGGCACCAGTGAGTGGATTGAGGGCAACAGGGGACCAGGTCCCAGAGTCCCCTCCAAGACCATGTGACATCACAGCCTGCTCCTTCCTGGCCTCACCTCCAGAGACCCAGCCCCCCCCCACACACACACAGCACAGAGGCTGTAAGCCAGCTCTCGGGGTGTGGCCTTTGGGGCCCTTGCGGCCTCTGTGCGCACAGGTCTGACTTCTGGAACTGGCCACAGCCCGATTCCCATCTTCTCTGACACACCAGGAGTGGCAGGCGTGGCCACAGGAGCTGGGCGGAGACGCAGGCAAGGGGGTGAACGTGGAGCGCTCCTAGACTGCCGGTTGCTCTAGGGCTTGTTTTCCCATCTCATTTCATTTTACTCGAATCTGAGGTCTGCTACAGGGCAGTGAGAGAGGCAGAGCTGAGCCGCGAGCATCGCTACGCTCTGGGGAGGGGGTGCTCCTGCTCCCACTAAATCCTAGCCCACCCTCCGCAGCCTTGGCCTCCTCTGACCCCCTCGAGCCGTCCTCCTGGGCTGGGCCTCATTCTCCCTGCTGCATCCGCATTTCCCTCCACAGGCAGCAGGACTTCCCATCACCTGATGCCCCCCGGAGGGACTGACCGCTTCCTGGCATTTCTAGTGGTGCAACATCCCAAAGTCACCCCCGTGCACTGCCGAGGCTCGGTCTGGCCCTCGCCCTCCCGTAGGTCAGAGAATCCTTGGTCAAACCCATGGTGCTCTTCCTGGAAGCCACCATTCTCAACTTCGAGCCAGGGAGAGGATGTCTGCCTCAGTTGCTGCCAGCTCTAGGAAGACCCGTATCCGAAGTCTGCAGAGTAATTGTGCCCTTTCTCTGCAAAGTGAAAGAACTGTTCGTGGTGGCCACAGGCCGCTCAGCATTCACAGGGGGCTTGGAGGGCTGGTGGCCTGAGCTGATGACCCAGTGCTGGGCACGGCAGGGGCTCTGTCAGCATGAGAAGCTGCCAGGCCAGAACCGGGCTTCCCCGCCCATGGAACGCCCACCCTCCACACCAGAGATGCGGCTTCAACAGCAGCTGCTTCAGGGAAGCAGATCACAAACCGACTCCCCGAGAAGTGGGGGCAAAACCACGCAGAGCCCACCTTGGCTGTTTTCCATGTGTGTGTTTTCCTGAGTTTTGAGTGGGATCGGGTTTGTAGCCCATTATTCTGAGGAGTTCTATTGTATTCATTGTGAATCACCAGATTCCCAGAGTACAGACGAACTCAGCTGTTGGAAAATCCTAAGCTACGCACAGTGGGCCCCCCAGTGAGTGCACGCCCTACCCAGAAACCCACCTTCCCCAGTGGGCCTCGCTGAGGTCTGTGACGTGAGTCGTGTGGCAGCACGGCCGGAGAGAGTCTGCTCTCCTGTCTTACCGGGTATCTTAGAAAACAGGGGTCAAAGACATTCTGAAGTTTTTAACAAGTTTGGTGCTTGGACATCTACGGCTGAGTGCAATTTCTTGCCTGGTTGACTTTAGGCCCGATAAGGTTCTGTACTTCCGCACACGATAGACACAGAACGCCACGCTCAGTGAGACACACGTGTGTTCCTGGAGACAGGACGTCCATGGCGCGGCTGAGAACAGGACTTTTACCTCACACTGAACTTTCCTTTGGAGAGGAAGAGAAATCTGACTCACATGTGTAAATGAGGTCCACTTTCTCAAAAAATAAGTAAGTGAATACTAAAAAAATTAGATTATCTTTCTTACAGTTCATTTGACGATTCATTGCATGGCTCTTTTTTTTTGGAACTCTATGCTGTTGTCTGTTTTGTTTTGCTTTGTTTTGTTTTGTTTTGTTTTCAGTATAAATAAGCAAAACCGGGGTGCAGGGGGGAGGTCTCCTGGCGGCTCTCGGATTCAGAGATCTGAACGATCGCCAGCGCGCACTGATGACCAATGCTTGGTGAGGCCCTGCTAGGGAAAGGAGCCTTTCAGCGTCTCTGGCCTTTCCGTTCTGCTTTGTCTCCGTATTGGTCCTGCCTCCTAGGAGGGTTTGTGTTTGCGTAGAAGTTGATAGTCCTTCCATTCACCTGGACTAACACAGTCAGGGAGTTGGAAAATGAGTAAGTGAATATCCTAAGTTCTCTCTTGCTTTCTCTTTCTTTCTTTTGACAGGATCTTTCTACGTAGTACAGTCTTGCCCTGAACTCACTATGTAACCCAGGCTGGCCTTGCACTCATGTCAATCCTCCTGCCTCAGCCTCCTGATTGCCCAGCTTACTGGTTCTTAAGATAACTGGTAGTGTAGTAAACCAACTGTGATGAAAATACAAATACTCAACCCACCCAAAAAATTTCTTTCATTTAGGAATTCCATCTAGTCTCCAATGCCAAAAAATGTCTAGGAAAAAGAAACTAAAGTTCTCAGTTACATTATTGGTATTTAACTCCAAGTCAAATTTTAGGGAAAAGAACTGGTGACTCAAAATGCAGACAGTTCCAACCAGATTGAATAATCTGTGAACTGCACGCTGATATCAGGCACACAACACACACTGCCTCCGAGAAGCCCTTGCTAGCCGGCACGTGGTTAAAGCCTCATCACCGTCCTCTCTTTTCCATTTGGGGATGATCATTTTCCCATCGACTCAGCCTTAAGTCACAGGTGAATCGGGGGCTGCACACCGCTCTTCATCAGATTTATCTAAGTTCTTCCTCCCTTGATTTCCTGCTCATTTCATGCCGCCCCTGTGGACTCATCTCTGCATAATCAAGCTGTTGTATCAGACACAGAGGCAGTCTACAGTGGGCCGAATATATCAATTAAAAAGCGAGTTAGGAAACAAAAAGGCTTTCATGTGCCTGCATGTCCCTGAGCTAGATTAGAGGAGCTGGGAGCAGGCCGGGCAGCCGCTCATAGCCCGGGGAAAGTTTGTGGCAGTGTTCATTTGCACAACCAGCTCGCTCGGAGGACTCCAGTGGAGCGATGTGCCCGCAGTCACAACAAAACACCTGCTTGAAGCGGAGACAAAATGCCAAGCTGGAGAGCGATCAAAAGAACAGGGCGACAGTCACCCTGTGCAGAACAAGCCCAGCAGCCCCCGACAGCAGTGGCCACAGCCACTGTCCGCAGCTGCTGGATCGGACAATCAGAAATTCTTAACAGGAGGGCGGCCTTGCTGCAAGCCACCATGGGTGGCAAAGGTGTGTCAGGTGCAATTCAGACGCACAAGCATCTTCAGAGCCGGGAAGCAGAACAGGTTCTGCTGCCGCGGGCCAATCCAATTGACCTATTTCCCTGGTTCCACTTGTTGTGCCCATGCCTGGAGGCACCTCAACAGTCCTAACTGTACTGGGGTTCCTGAAAGAGTGGAACCCCTCCAGGGGCCGCCCCAGGGGGATGCTGGGCAGCATACTAGAGAAGGAATTCCTTTGCAAAAAATTTGTTTGTAGGACCAGAATGGAAACACATTGCTCTTCACAGTACAACCACTCCCAGAACGTCCTGGGATTTCTGGACACCCAGGGGGAAGCCGCAGCGTAAATGTGCACGGTGCGGTGAGGGCAGAAACTCTGTGGAAAGATGAAGGGAGGAGAGCTGGGTCTGAGGCACAGGAGAGAAAGGAAGCTCCCAGAAGGGGCCCAAGCGGCCTGGGACTGTGCAGTGGTGGCTGTCACCCAGTCCTGCCCTGTGGAGACAGCCGTGGCTTCCTGTCGGGAGGTCTGCAGGGACCTAGGCAGAGGGCGCTGAGCCGGGGCTTCTGACTGTGCCTCCCGCACAGCTGGCTGGCCTGGGGCAGCTGGGAGAAGGCGAATCACAAATCTCCCATTGGTGGTGAACCTTACCCGCACACAGGTGCGCACAAGGGTGTGTACAATCCGTTTCTCCCTTTCTGTAGGTTAGAGCTGTTTAAAAATTTCTAAAGCTTTTGCTTTCATTGCCCTCTTTGTGTGTTGGAAGGATTTGGGGACACGTACCCCCAGCACTCTGGCCGCCCTCATCTGCTCCTTCGGGAGAGTCATGTGCTTGCTTGGATGTTACTGCATTTTCCTGCGATACCTGTGCATTTTCTAAACCACAGTATCGTGTCGTCCTGTGGTGACAGTGTTTTGATGGAGCCTGAGCCGCCAGGCTGCTGGTGTTCAGTGACTCTGGCTGTCCCGTGCACACGTTTTTGGGAGAGCTCGAGGTCTGGGTTGGTGGGTGGAGGGGGCAGCTGGCCCCCTCTGCGGGTGGACATCACCCACCTTCTGTGGGCCTGCACAGTCAGACAGAGTGGTGGAGAAGGAGGGACGCACCTCCGCTCTGTGCCGCTTAGCGGGTGCTGGTCCTCCCTGCTCTGTGACCCCGCTCTGCCGCACTCACCTTTCTCTGGAGTCGGCCTCAGTGGGAAGCTGCTCTCGCGCTCTCCGGGGCGCAGCCTGTGGGCCGCTGTCATGCATGGGTCTCAGCCCCAGCGCCCCGGGAGCCAGTTTCTCCTTCACAGCCATGGCCAGCATCCAGCAGCGTTCAGCACGCTGCCTCAGCCAGGATTGCACTTGAACGTGTTTCGTATAAACAGATTCATTTTCATCTATTCTGCTCGAGGTTTCTAGGGTCTTAACTTGCCTACTTCTGAGCAACTCGGCGGTGCTGTGTTTGTCACAGTGTGCCACAGAGCGGAGACATTTCAGGAGGTCAAGCTTCTCATTTTTGGATGGTGCTTCTGGTATTGCGTCTGAAAAGTCATCACCGTACCCCAGGTGCTGTGGGTAATATCCGGGTGTGCCCCAAAGCCTCATGTGCCCAGGGCAGCAGGCCTGTGAAGATGGCTGGACGGTGAGGCGCCCTCGCTGGCGTGGTGTTAGGAGGCGGGGTCACCTCCCTTCCCCGTTCCCTCTGCCCTCCGCTTCCTGTCCCCCATGGGGTGAGCAGTATCTTTTCTCCTCATCCTTCCACCACGCTGCCTACAGTGCAAGGACACCAAGCACTGAACGTGAGCCCAAGTAACCCCCTGCTCCTTTACACTGCGTGTGTCCGATACTTTGTCCAGAAAGGAGGGCAGGGGCTAAGACACCACTAGGTTTTTACCTCTGGTATTTTTTAGTACTCTAATAGTTTTGGATTTTATATTTAGGTTTGTGATCCATTTGGAGGTAATTTTTGTGAGGGGCATAAGATCTGTGTCCTGATGGTTTTCCCATGTATACCCTGTGTTTCCAGGTCTGTTTGTTGAAGACACTACCTTTGCTCTCTATCTAAAACACTTGACTATAACTATATGGGTCCATTTCTGACAGGTTTTGTGTATTGGGGCTTGATTCTGGGGCCTCACACCTGCTAAGCAAGACCTCTATCTCCCCAGCACTTTCTATTTTATTTAGAGACAGGGTTTCCCTGGATTGCCTGTGCTGGCCTGGAGCGTTCAGTGTCCCTGCCTCAACCTCCCAAACACCTCTCTGGGTTCTTCCTCACATGCCACTGGTTTGCTTATTCCTTTACCAATACCATGCTTTCTTGATTATTGTAGCTTTATAGTAAATCTGACGTCAGGTAATATTAGTGCTCCTACTTTGTTCTTCAGTATGAAGTTGGCCAGTCTGGTTCCTTTTCCTTGCAAATAAATTTTAAAAAGGAGTTTATCAGTATCTGCAAAATCAACTCTGGGGTTTTGACTGGGCTTGCCTTGAATCTACAGACTGCACTGGGAAGAACTGGCAACTTGAAAGTATCGAATATTTCTCACCTGTGGGTGTGGAATGTCTGTCCCTCTATTTAGTTTTTCTTTGATATCTTTCATTTCTTTGATATTTTTTATCAGAGTTTTGTAGTTTTCAGCAAAATTTGGGTGGCAATATAATTTGGAAGTATTTTTAATTTAAAATTCCACTTTGTTTATTTTGGGTTTATAGGAAAGAAACTTACTTCTTTTTATTAAACTCATGTCCTGCAACTTTGCTAAAATTGCTTTGGTTCCAGTTTTCCAGGTTTTCCATTCTTTAGGATTTTCTATGTAGATGATCAGGTTATATCATAGGTGAACAAGGATATTTTGTCTCTTCTTTGCCTTCTGTATATGTGTTCTTTTCTTGTTTTTTGCCTAGGCAAAGAATTATAATTTTGAAAACAGTGACAAAAGAAGACATTCTTATTTTGTAATTGATCTTAGCAAAATATGCTTGGAGTTTCTCATTATTAAATGAGAATGTAGCTATAGGTTCTTTGTAACTATTCTTTTGCAAGATGACGAAACTTCTCTTTATTCATAATTTGCTAAAAACATTTCAAATGAATGAATGTTGAATTTTGTCACATGCTTTTTTGCAAATTTTGATACAATTTTTCTTCTTTAGCCTTTCAACTTGATGGATTATGTTAATTAATTTTCTTATGATGCATTCCTGTGATAGATCTGACTTGCTAATGGCTTATGATTTGTTTCATAATTTGGCAGATTTCATTTAATAAAATTTTATTCAAGATTTTTGTACTAATACTCCTGAGAATTAATAGCTTGGTATTTATCTTCTGAAATGTTATTGCCTGACTTTGGTATTTGAGTAACAAGTCTCACAGAGTGAGTCAGAAACACTGTCTGGGCACCTGTTGTTTTGGAAGATATGTAAAGGAAATGGTGAAATTTTTTTCTTACGTGTTTGGTAGAACTGACCGGTGCCTGGCTCGGTTCCTTGTATTTTGAATGAGTAAGTATTGACTCAATAGAACTACTCTGATTTTTGTTTCTTTTTGTGTGAGTTAGCAGACTGTGTCATTTAAGGTTCATTAGTTCATTAGTTCATTTCACCTAAGTTATCAGCTTCATGGGCATAGATTTGTTTGTGGCGTTCTCTTTAACTTCCTTGTGAATGGTCATGGTGTCGTTTCTTTCACTTATGTGATTGTAATAGTAAGTTATATCTTATCCTCTTTTGTTCTTGGTTATCCTGGATAGAATTTTACCCATCTGATATTTTCAAAGAACTAGACTTTAGTTTTGTTGCTTTTTTCTATTGATTCCCTTATTCTACTTTCTATTAATTTTTGTTCTAATTATCATTGTTAGGTTATTTTGCTCACTTTAGATTTTTCATTCTTTTTTTGTAGTGTCCTAGACTGTAAGCTTATATTATTAGTTTCAGGGTTTTTTTTTTTAAGAAATAAATTACATTCATTTAATGCCATAGATTTGTTTTTAAGCATTCTTGCTGAATCCTGCAAAGTTTGATAAATTACATTTTCATTTAGAAATAGTTGAAACTATTTCTAAATTTCTTTCCAGGTGATTCTTTGACACATCTGTTAATTAAAGGTGTCTTATGGGCTTTTTGCAACTCTGTGCAATTTACTTCCAATGTAATTCCACTGTGGTCTGTGAGCAGACATTGTATGATTTCAGTCCTTTTAAAATTTGAAGTTGTTTCCTATGCTTTCAAATTTGGTTTCTCTTTGTGAATATTTGATAGGAGCATGAGAAAATGTATAATCAACCTTGTTGAATAACATAATCTGAAGATACCGACTGGTTCGTGCTGATTGACGGTTCTGCTGAGTTAATCTGTCTTTCCCACCTGCTGAATATGTCTGTTGCTGAAAGAATGTATTCAGTTCCCCTATTCTGACATTGGACACATCTGCTTATCTTTGCAGTTTTATTAATTTTTGCCAGTATATTTTGACTGTATCATGATTAATATTAGTTTTTTCTCTTTTATGAATATGTAATGATGCTATTTTTTCTTAAAAACCTCCCTTGCTCTAAGTCTGTTGTGTCTGAAATTAATACAGCTGCTCTCACTTTGTTTTGACTGTTGTTAGGATGGTATATCTTTTGCAACCCAGTTACTTTCAATTTTTTATGTGTCTTTATAGGCATTTTCTGTTAGGCAACATATATTTGTGACTTAACTTTTCAGTCCATTCGCTAATTTTTGTCTTTTAACTGACATATTCAGATATCAGTATTCAAAGTGGTTACTGATCTACTCAGATTAATATCTCATATATTTGTTACTATTTTCATTTTCCCTTTGATTTTTTACTAGTACATGTTTACAACACGTAATGATTGTATGCTTTGCGGGGAGCTGGTCCTTTGCGTGACCACCCTAATTCTTTTCAGATCCCCTCCTGTCCATCCTTTGGTCCCTTTCCCATCTGCAAAAGATCTATTCCCTGACTCCTATCCTCTATCTTCCATTTTACTTTTAAATTAATTATACTAGGAGTTTATCATATAAGAGAAGCCATGTGATACTGAAGCTTGTGTGTTTGATTTATTGCCCTTAAAAGTTGTTGACAGCAGCAGTATTTTCTATTTGTTGCTTTTGGGCTTTGTTCCCATTTTTGTTTTTCACACTTCTTTTTGTCTTTTATGTTTTTAATTGAACATTTTCATGATTCAGTTTTCTCTTCTTTCTCATCATACCGATTTTTGCTTTTTTGTGGGTATTAGACTATGAAATACATAACCACAACTGATTCAAGTCCATAGTCACATAAATCTATGCTTCTTCACCTACATGTGTTTTGTGACAAAATATTTTTAGTCCCTTTCCCATCCCTTGTATCATTGCCAACATTCATTTCATTATACATAAGCATAAATAAATGCATATATACACACATTTATGTGAGCAAAGCTATGCACATATTTGAATGCATTGCTTCTGTCATTTTGAACAAATACTTATCTATAATTTATTATCAATAGAGAAGAAAAACAGAAGTTTCTAGTTACTTTTCACTTATTAGTTATCCAAGGCACTTACTTTTTTATATAATCTGTTTGGGGACTGTCATCATTTTTCTTCTCTCTGAAAGTCTTTTTAGCATTTCTTGCAAGAAAGGACAAGTGTCAAAAAATCTCGGTTTTTATTTCCTTAGGAATGTACTTATCTCTCTTTATCCTCAGTGGTCAATTATTAATTTCTTGGTTTTATGTTCTAACATTCCTTCCATATTTGATTCTGGCTCTGATGTTCATTCAGTGTCTTCAAATCGTGTTTCTCCCTTGTCTGTGTAACTTGTCTTTTTGTGGTAAGGAGAATGCGAAGCTCAGGAGTCATGCCTGGGTGACGTGGCAGGAGGGGCGTGGGGCACTGCTGTGTGGTCCAGGACCAGGCCCACGGTGTGGAGGGACCTGCACCCGAGCCGCGACCTCCAGCCACACTTCTTCACTCTGCCCCTCTCCAGTGGGGCCAGTGGCAGAGTGGGCTGGAGCCACTTCCTTCTCCCTGGAAAGCTAGACTCGGCGGCCCTGTGTGTTTGCTTCCTGCTGGTTAGTTGGCAAAGTCCAGCTGGTTAAGCTCTGGTAAAGTAGCTTCTCCTGGCGAGCACTTTTTAGGAAAAACAGCATGCTTCAGTGTATTTCATTTTATTTTATGTTATGTTTAAATCACTCCTTTACTCTTCTCACTAGCAGAAGACAGTAGGATTTTTCCAGCATTCACAGTGGAGGCCTGGCAGAGCTCCAGGTAGTAACCACACAAAAAGCCCAGGTTGCCTTTGGCTGGGTCCCCCTGGAGGGCTGACTCGGGCCTGTCCAGGCACACATCAAGCCAC
This sequence comes from Dasyprocta punctata, assembly GCA_004363535.1. Taxonomy (NCBI): domain Eukaryota; kingdom Metazoa; phylum Chordata; class Mammalia; order Rodentia; family Dasyproctidae; genus Dasyprocta; species Dasyprocta punctata. The sequence continues at coordinate 41,419 of RJWM01004317.1, read as the reverse complement.
CCATCAGCCCTAGCTCAGGTCCTTCTGCCTGGGGAACTCTTCCCAGTGAGGGCTGGGCCAGGATGCTCTGAAACTGCTTGTCACCCTCCCGAACCGCGGGCTGTGCCTGGCCCTGTGACATCACTTGTCTAACATGCACTGTTGATGTTTCACTTTGATCAGTTTTTTCCTTGTTAGGAGAACGTGGCAATCTCAGAACTCCTAGTCAGACACAGAAAAATAAAAGCTCCAAGTTACGAATTTTAAAAGGTGAAACTGAGATACTCTTCCACAAAGCTCTCTGAGGAGGGGATAAGATACATTTATTGTTTCACAAATCTTTTTTTTTTTTTTTTTTTTTTCTTAAAAAGTTCTACCTTGGAAGTCCCAAGGACCCTGTAGCCACAGTGACATGTATAAAACCGTGAACAGCTTTAGCTGGGAGTTAGGCAGATCATCTCGCCCCGGTTCAGTTCCACGCATGGGGTCTGCATAGGGCTTGTGTTTAATCCCTGCACGGGTTTCTGCAGCACGATGACTGCCTGCACTTTGAGATATTGTTTCCAAAGAGACACCTTCTTTAAATGGCCATCCACAAAGGTCCCTGGTGTGGGGTAAGAACTCGTGGCTGAGAGCATCTCAACACGTGACTCATTTATTTTTTGTGGTGGCCATGGAGTCCCCTGTCACTTTCCCTATATGCCCTGTCTTTATCTACAAAGTGACACCAATAACACGTAGGCCTTCCACATCGAGGACATAGAAACATTAGTGATTTTATGCTCTGTGGTAATTTAGGGGCCATCACAGCAAATCCGAGAGTGTCAGTCACTGATTCCCCTGGAGGGTCCTGAAAGATGGGAGATGGGAAGATGAAGTTTCAATCACTGACTTGTCCAGTTCTCCGCTTCTAACAGCAGAGAGAAATCCAGGGCCACCTGGAAGCCAGTAGAGATAGGGGAACTCGGAGCCCTTTGCCAGCTCTGGCACCAGCTGGAGAGAGATTGGGGCAGGGCTTGCTCTGCAGGCCACGAGGAATACTTCCCTGAAAGTGATTAGAGGGGGCGGCACCATCGCCAAAGAAGGAACTGGATTGCTGAAACTTTGGAATAATGTAGACCTAGGTTAAAAAACTTCAATGTTTCCTATTTTCAGACTTCTTTTAAAGTAAGGGCAGGGAGACTTCCGGGAAGATGGCAGAGTAGTAGGATGCAGAGAAAACAGCCTCTCTGAGAGACACCATCTAGATGTGGGAACACACCATCTTGAGGAAGACAAAAAGGAGGGAGATGGTTTCCTCAGACTCAGGAAGAGTCTGAAATCTGAATCGAATCCCACAGAGAGAGTGAAAAGAAAAACTTCAACAAAGAAGAAGGCGGTAGCTGGCAGTGCCTTCACCCAGAGCCAGACTCACTGTGCGAGGGGAGCTGTTGGAGCCTGGGGGCACACAGTCACGGTGGCGGCTGGTGAACCCAGGGGCCTCTGCAGAACCATTTGTTGGTGGAGGAGAGCGGTGGGCGCAGAGGACTGCGCTGGCTGGCAGAGAGTGCAGAGGACTGGACCTCCCGCAGGAGAGAGCGATTGCCAGGAGTCAGTTTGGAGTCTGGCCAGATAAGCCTGGAGCTAAAAGTGCTGTCAGCTTCCCCCAGCAGATCCTAGCTGGGTGCAGACCCATGGAGACTGCTTGGACTGCAGCAAGCCCAAGGAGTCTGCTCTCAGGGCAGGCCTGCTAAAGTTGTCTACTACTCCGTCCACAAGCAGTTGCTGGCTTGTAGGGATACAGTGCCATGATTTGGGTCCCTGGCTCCACAGGCTGTTTACCAGTGAATCCAGAGAGAACCCTGGAAGTGGACTATTTTTTTTCTTTTATTTTCTTTCTTTTTCTTTTTTTTTCTTTTTGTTGTTTGTTTAGTTTAGTTTATTATTATGATTTTTTTTTTGAGTGTGAGTGTGGTTTCTGCCCTCCTTCTGGGTGTGGTCTTGTTCTGTTCTCCTTTTTTTGTCTCTTTTGGCTCTTTCCCCTCAGTCTTCTGCAGCAGTTTCCCTAAGTTGGTGGGACCCATCTTTATCCTCCAAACTACTTACAGTCTCTTTCTCTTTTCCCACTTCTCTTCTTTCTCTTAAATTCATTTTGGGTCCTGACCCTTGAGGTCAGAATTGACATAATGTGGACTGATGTATTGTATATGACTGTTTTGCATTCTGATGTATGGTTACAAATTCAGTTTATATGGTTGAGGGTTGCAAATCAGGGGTTGGCCCAGTTTACTGTTTTGTTGGCTGTGTTTGGTGTTGTGGGTGCCACTGTAGCCAGAATTAACTCAATTGATCTGGATAGCTGTTGGCCCTGATGGTCCAGGACTGAGACTGACTGGGTGTCACAGAGAGAGCTGAGGCACAGTGCCAAGGAACCAGGGAATGGGCGAGGCAAGCAGTGGTTTCTCATCTCTGACAAACTGAGGAGGTGGGATTTTCCAACACACTCGGAGCCCAGGGATCAGCTACACCTGGAAGATATCTCAGTGAAGTGCTCATCACCTGGAAGTCCTTAATGCCACCATTAAAGCAACTCACTGCAGGCAACTAACAAGTATCACTCTAGGAATTAAACTAAAAAAGAAAAGAAATGAGAAAACAGTTAAAAAGGACACAACCTCAGACACCCAGCTCAACAAAAGCAAATCCAGGGGGCAATGAGGCTGGGAAATCCAAAAGCCCCCCTCACACACACCAGGTTTCTCTGAAGTGGTAACAAAGCAATTGAGTGAGGCTTTGGAAAAAATGAAATCAGAAATAATCTTCAAATAACCACAGAGATTACCAAAGTACACACCATGCGTAGTGATGTTAGAGCAGACACAGACAAAAAAATAAATGAGTTTAAACAAAATATGGAAGTACAACATAGGAAGCAAATGGATCCCAAAAAGCAGGTTCAAGCAGATATTCAGGAGAATACAAACTCCACTGAAAGTATTCGAAGAAGATTAGGCCAATGTGAGGACAAGATCTCAGATACTGAAGACAGGCTGGCTTGCAGTTAGTGAGGCGGAAAAGAAAGATTTCTCAAAGCTAGCAAGAGAACATGAGAAATCAATCCAGCAGCTGCTTGATGAGACAAAGAAAAATAACAAGATTAATTGGAGTCAGTGAACAAGCAGGACATACTACAAATGACGTTAAAAACATCCTTACGGACATCGTATCAGAAAACTTTTCTGGTAGAGAAAAAGAGTTTGACATACAAACAAGTGAAGCATATGGAACTCCAATTAGAAGTGATAAAAAAAAACTACTGCCAGGCATATCATAGTCAAGATTCCAGAAATTCAACACAAGAATAAAATTTTAAAAGCTGTTAGGGAAAACAAAAAACTCACCTATAAAGGAAAGCCCATCAGAATCATAGTGGACTTCTCAGCACAAATCTAAGTCAAGGAGAACTTGGAATGAAGCACTCCAAATTCTAAAAGAAAACAACTTTCAGTCTATATTGATGTATCCTGCAATACTATCTTTCAAAATAGAGGGAGAAACAAAACATTTCCATGATAAGGAACATTTGAGGAAATTCATGACCACTAAACAAGCACTCCAAAATATTCTGAAGGACATTTTAGAAAGGGATGACAACTACTACAGCTCCATGAACCCCAATAGAAGGAATCTACCAGGAAAGGCAAAGAATTAGAGGGAAGGGAAAAAGGAAAAAAAAAGGGGGAGCCAATAATAAGAAAGCAACGTGATAAGGGTAAGTCAATATGTATCAGTTTTGACCATCAATGTTAATGGTCTCAATTCGCCAGTCAAAAGACACAGAGTGGCAGAATGGATCAAGAAGCAAGATCCAACAATATGCTGTATATAGGAAACACATTTGATTAGAAAAGATGCCCATAGACTGAAAGTCAAAGGATGGAAAACAATACTCTGTGCAACAGGAGCTCAGAAAAAAGCAGGAGTATCTATTCTATTTGCAGATAAAGTCAATTTTAAGCCAAGATGGATTAAGTGAGACAAAGAAGGTCACTATATCTTGGTAAAGGGAACAATCCAAGAGAAAAAGATAATAATCATAAATATATATGCAACAAATATTAGTGCACTCAGTTATATAAAACAATTATTAACAGTCATGAAAAATCAAATAAGCATTAATACAATTGTATTGGGAGACCTTAATACCCCGCTGTCACAAAAAGACAGATCAACTAGACAAAAAATCAATAATGAAATATTAGAATTAAATAAAACTTTTGAGCAAATGGACTTAGTAGATGTCTATAGAGTCTTCCACCCTACAACATCAGAATACACATTCTTTCCAGCTGCCCATGGGACATTCTCCAAAATAGAACATATACTGGTTCATAGAACATGCTTAAGTAAATGTAAAGGAACTGAAATTATCCCATGCATACTCTCAGACCACAGTGCAATGAAATCGTAAATCCATGCCAGAGGAAACCACAAGAACTTCATCAACACCTGGAAATTAAATAGCACACTGAACAATCAATGGGTCACAGGTGAAATTAACAAAGAAATTAGACAGTTTTTACAGTTGAATGACAATGACAATACAACATACTGGAACTTGTGGGACACAATGAAAGCAGTCTTAAGAGGGAAATTTGTAGCAGTAAATACCCATATCAGGAAAACAGAACAAGCTCATATAAACAACTTAATGTTGAACTTCAAACTTCTAGAAAGAGTAGAGCAGACTAAACCAAAAGCTTGTACAAGGGAGGAAATTATAAGGATCAGAGCAGAAATTAACACACTGGAAACTAAAAAAACAATACAAAGAATCAATGAATCAAAGAGTTGGTTATTTGAAAGATTGAATAAAATTGATAAACCCTTGGCCAACCTTATCAAAAAAGGACTCAAATTCATGCAATTAGGAGTGAAAAGGGTGAAATCACAACAGACCCTGTAGAAATCCATAAAATTATCTATACTTACTTTGAAAACTTGTATTCTAATAAGATGGAAAATATAGAAGAAATGGACAGATTCTTAGATATATATGAATTACTAAAGTTGAATCAAGATGATATAAAAATCCTAAACAACCCAATATCAATAAATGAAATTAAAGATGTAATTAAAAATTTATCAACAAAGAAGAGCCCAGGACCTGCTGGATTCACTGCTGAATTCTACGAGAAATTTAGTGAAGACCTAACACCACTACTTCTCAAACTCTTTAACGAAATTGAAAGGGAAGCAATACTTCCAAATTCATTTTTGGAAGCAAGCATTACTCTGATTTCAAAACCAGAGAAGGATCCAACTAAGAAAGAGAATTACAGGCCAATCTCCCTAATGAACATTGATGCAAAAATTCTTAATAAGTAGATACTGGCAAATAGACTGCAGCAAGTCATCAAAAAGATTGTGCACCATGATCAGGTGGGATTCATTCCAGGGATGCAGGGATGGTCCAACGTATGTAAATTCAAAAATATAATATATCATATTAATGGAGCCAAGGATAAAGTCATATGATTATTTCAATAGATACAGAAAAAGCTTTTCACAAAGTCCAGCACCCATTCATGATAAAAACTCTACAGAAAATTGGAATAGATGATCTTTATCTCAATCTGATAAAAGCTATCTATGACAAATCGATAGCTAACATCATACTAAATGGAGAAAAACTGAAAGTTTTCACTCTAAAATCAGGAACAAGAGAAAGGTATCCACTCTCTCCACTCTTACTCAACATAGTTCTGGAAAATTTAGCCAGAGCAATTAGACAAGAGAAAAAATAAAAGGAATAAAGATAGGAAAGGAAGAAGTTAAACTAGCATTATTGGCAGATACATGATACTTTACCTAGAAGATCCCAAAAATTCCACCAAGAGACTTCTAGATTTAATAAGCAGATTTAGCAATGTAGCTGGTTACAAAGTCAATACTCAAAAATCAATAGCATTTTTGTACACGAATAACAATCTCACTGAGAGAGAAATCAGGGAAACAATACCTTTTGCAATAGCATCCAAAAAAAAATGAAATATTTAGGAATCAATGTAACAAAAGATGTAAAAGACCTCTATACTGAAAACTATAGTACTCTGAGAAAGGAGATTGAAGAGGATATTAGAAGATGGGGAGATATCCCATGCTCTTGGGCAGGAAGAATGAATATAATGAAAATGGCCACACTTTCAAAGCTGTTATACAGATTCAATGCAATCCCAATCAAAATACCAATAACATATCTTACAGAATTAGAGAAAACAATCCAAAACTTCATCTGGAACAAGAAGAGATCTAGAATAGCAAGGGAGAGCCTGGGCAACAAAGACAAGACAGAGAACATCACAATTCCTGACTTGAAATTATACTATAAAGCTACTGTGATAAAAACAGTGTGATACTGCAAAAAAAAAAAAAAAAAAAAAAAAAAAAAAAAAA
>RJWM01004317.1:0-34905 GCA_004363535.1 Dasyprocta punctata | reverse complement strand
AGAAAGATAGCCTTTTTAATAAATGGTGTTGGAAAAACTGGCTTTCCACATGCTGAAGATTAAGATTGGACCCATATCTTTCACCCTGTACTAAGCTAAAATCTAAATGGATTAAAGATCTCAACATTAAAACAGAAACATTAAGTGTGCTGGAAGATAGAGTAGGTAAAATTGTTGAAGACATTGGTGTAGGAAAAGACTTCATGAATAAAAGTCAGACTGCACAGGAACTATCACTATGAATCAACAAATGGGATCTCATCCTACTGAAAAGTTTTTCCACAGCAAGAGAAACCACCCACAGTGTGAAGAGACTACCCACAATCTGGGAGAAAATGTTTGCCAGCTGTCTCCCAGATAAAGGATTAATATTGAAAATGTATAAAGAATTTTAAAAAATCAGTCCTACCAGATTTAAAGACCCAATCCAAAAATGGGCATCTGAGATGAACATACACTTTTCAGATGAAGAAGTACAAACAGCAAATATGTGAAAAAATGTTCAACAGCACTGGCCATTCTAGAGATGCAAATGAAAGTAACACTGAGATTCCACCGCACCCCAGAAAAAATGGCTAGTATTACAAAGTCAACTAATAACATATGCTGGAGGAGCTGTGGGCAAAAAGGAACCCTTCTCCACTGTTGGTGGGAATGCAGGCTGGCTCAACCACTGTGGAAGTCAGTGTGGAGAGTCCTCAAAAAGCTAGGATTGGAGGTCCCATTTGACCCAGCTATTCCCCTTCTGGGTATCTTCCTGAAAGAATTGAAAACATCCTACCAAAGTGATATATGTGCACCTATGTTCATAGCTGGCCAGTTCATAAGAGCTAGATCTTGGAAACAACCTAAATGTCCCTCAACTGAGGAATGAATAAAAAAAGATGTGGTATTTCTATATAATGGAATACTACTCAGTTATAAAGAATGATAAACCAGGCATTTTCACTCTTAAATGGATGAGTGCTGAAAATATACTTCTCAGTGAACTAAATAAGTCACATATACATAATCATTGCATTGTTGCACTTGTGTGATGAACTGAAACAAAATCTATGCATATAAAAATTAGTTAAGACAGTTAAAGTAAAAGAATTTTGAGTGAAAAGTAGTTTTCTCAGGGTCATCTTCAGATTTCATTTTTAAGGTGAAATGTTTATTTGAAAACAATAGAGCTATCATAACAGAAAAGATAGTCATAGAGCTGGTTTCTCTCGATTCACTGAGGCAAATGTTTTGTGCTAATAATTTTTTGGATAATGTTTCATGTCTATATCTTTTATCCTAAATAATTTCTGTGAATATAATAATACGCAATGTGCTGATGATTGTTACTCTCTTATTGGCTGGTTGTGAAATAGTTTTGCTTTGGTTTCTTACTTTCCTTTTGTTTAAAATAAAAATAAATAAATAAAAATAAAGTAAGGGCAGGGTCTATCTTCTTTGGAGGGTTTTTGTACCAACTGATCAAGGCAGTGGCTCCCTAGGGATCACCCACCCCATGTTACGATGTGTGCCTAGATGTCCCTCCAAAGCCTCACGCTGTCACCGGGGCGGGCTTTTAGAGTCTGTGATTGATTCGTGGCCCAGTGCTGGGACTGTGTGTGTGGCTGCTGCACCCACCCAGGGCTGGGTCGCTGCATGCAGTGTAAGGGAGGGAAACAGGCTCGCTTCTCCCCTTTCGCCCTTGCTGCTTGTGCTGTCTCTCGCCACCATGAACCCTTGCTCCTTCAGCCTGCCACCCTGCCTTGGAGCCAGCTGATTATGGACGGAAACCTGCACAAACTCTGAGCTAAATAAACCTCTCCTTCCTTCATTTGGGGTGTTGAGTATTTTGTCCCAGCAATGAGAGAAAAGCAACCAACACACCCTATTCTATAATCCCACCACGTGCTGCCTGCCCTGGCGTTGGGCAGGGTCGGTTACCTGCAGTGTCACATGCACCTCCAGAGCCAGGGCCTTCAGACAGAGCCCAGTGGTCACTGCTCAGTGTCCTGCAGGCCCCTGGGTGCTGTGGTCAGCTGAGGGTGGCTGAGGCTGGCCATTCAGCTGGCCCTACTCCCAGGACACACTCAGTGAGCTAGTCTGGTCTTGGCTTATTCTTGAGTCCTGGTTGTCAGGGCTCCAAGGAAGAGAAAGAAACGCTGTGAACTTCTGTGTGGGACTCAGAGCTGTCACAACACCACAGTGACACGTTCCAAAGGCCAATGCAGGTCCCACAGCCAGTGGGACGCCAAGGAAGGCACGTGGATTCCGCCTTCCGACAGGATGCAGCAGGTTCTCCTGGCTCTGCAGGGAGATAACGGGGCCACTTTGGAGCCATCGTCCCCGGGGAAGTGCCGACCACACTCCAGGAGGAGCTGCCTCTGCCTGGTGGCTACGAGCCTTGGTTCTCAAGGTCACCACATGCACCCTTCCCTTCGAATATAAGCTGGCTGCAATTTCGCAGAATGGAGCCACCACCCAGTGCTGATGTCACACAAAGTGAGTACAGCGCAGACTTCACGCTGCTGAAAAACATACGGAGCTGGGTGCAGCTGTGAACGCCTGGGATCCCAGCCACTCGGGAGGCTGAGGCAGGAGGATGTGAATTCAAGGCTCCCTTGGACAACATAGAGAGATCTTGCCTGAAAGAGAGGGAGAGGGCGGGGGAGAGGGAGGGGGAAGGGGAGGGGAGAGGGAGGGGGAAGGGGAGAGGAGAGGAGAAGAGGGAGGGGAAAGAGGAGAGGGAGGTGAAAGGGGAGGGAGAAGGGGAGGAGGAGGGGAAGACAGAGAGGAGGAAGGGGGAGAGGGAGGGGGAGAGGGAGAGAAAGAAAGAAAAGAAAAGAGAGAGAGAATAGAGAGAAGGGACGAGAAGGGAGGAGAGGGGAGAGAGCAGAGGAAAGCAGAGGAAAGCGTGTTAAAGAGACAGACAGTTCCCACTGGGAGCCCAGGCGCCTGCGGACTTGCTCCTCCGCCTCTGGGAGCCATGGCCTCGCTCCATTTCTGCTATGTGGGGTGATTATCAGCAAAGGAAGAAAGAAATTGCACCCTGCTTTCTACTACAATTCGGTTTTGAGTGACTGCATTGTTGGCTTAATCTACAATGCATTTGCACTGAATTTTCCCGTTTACTGAAGATCCAGTGACGGCTGGAAACACCTCACAACCGGTCCGGACAGGAAGGCGAGGAGGAGCGCCCTGTCCCTTCCTGTCCCTCTGCAGGGGTCCGGAGCCCAGGGCGGAGGTGTCTGCGCGGTCCAGGCTGCGCCCGGGCACTGCTGTGCTTTGCGGATCCTTAAAATACAGAGACACAAATTCGAAGAGGTTTTAGAGACAGGACGTGGAACAGCAGGGCCTGCTCAGGACGGCGCACACACAGACGTCCGCAGTGGCTTCCGAAGCCGCCGCTCCTGCCGGCGCTGACTGACAGCTCTAATAAACGCCTCCAGTCTCCGCGCCGCCCGCTCCGGCGCCGCGCAGCAGCCACTGTCAAATGCATCAAATAACATTAGAAATGCAAACTGGACGTGACCGATGGTAATGTGTTATTTAAAACGCAGGGACCCAAATGAGGGCTTATTTCCTCCAAATTGAAATTTATAGTTTCATTTTAAGGCGCTAACTTGAATATTGATGGCGCTGGGGCCGGCTGTTATGAGCGGCGGAGGGAACAAAGTCAGCGCCGCGCACCGAGGCGCGATTATGGAAATGTGAGGACCCGGTGTCAGGAACCCGGCCGCACCGCGCTGATGCTAAATGCGCGCGGCAGCTTGAGAGTCGGTGGTCGGCAGCCCTGAGTTGGTCGGGATCTGATTTGTTTTGGCACGTGTGACTCGAATGCAGAAATAAACAAACGCAAAACAAAGAAACAAAAAAGAAAAGAAAGAAAATCATTGGTCAGTGTCCTTCACAGCTCCCAGAGGCGTAAACTTCAAAACCCATGTGCCCCCTGTGACACCAGCATGTGGGTGACGGTTCTGTCTGTCACTAGGTGGAATCGTTATGGAATTCTGTTCTACCACAGCTGAAATTCAGGTCAGTCCACCTGACGACAGTAAGGGCCACGCCACGCTAAGGGTGAGAGATTCTTGTCCAGCAAAACTCCTGTCTTCAAGCGTCCTGCAGTCCAGGGAGGAAAGTGAATGAAGGTCACGTTGCACTGCATAGGACAGTTTTTAAAATAAAGTAAGTAAAATGGTAAGCAAAAATAAAGTACATGATAAGAAAAATATAAAAAATGTGTAAAGTAAAATAGATAAGCATACATAATGATCGCAATCTGGAGAATGGAAACAATTAAAAGGGCAGTTAACTGAATGCAGCAGAATTATGATTCAGGAATTCCTTAGTGTTTTAAAACCCTAACCCCCGTCTTCTAGAGAGCTCTGTCCTCTGGCCAGGTGAAAAGCTATCCTCCGGTCAGGGATGCATGGGCGAGAAGCCACCGTAGTCTTTCCCTTGCTTCCGGGCAGTTCTCCAGGGGACGCCGCATCTCCCTGTAGAGTTCCAACGTGTCACCAGGTTGTGGCGTGATTCCGTGCCAGGCAGCTGACTTGGGGTCACGAGCAGCACCAGAAGGGGGACAGGCAGACACCGCTGGCCCCCCTGCTGTGCCTCTGGGGAGCGGATTTTCCTCCTGCGAGATACAGCCAGGAGTCATCACCACCCCACGGGAGCCCAGCCTGGATGCACGGCCTGAAAGAGACAGACTGGGAGACTCAGCTTGCTGAATCAAGGGCTCCTGGGTCTCCAGACGCCGCTGTTGACACCTGGGTAGCTCCCTGGACCCCCCCCCCAAGGAATTGACCCCTAGGACTTTGTTCAGGGTGATGTCAAGCACTGGAAGCTATCATGATTACCGTCCTCTGTGTGTCCAATAGTGGAGGCTCCAAATCGTGGGCCCTGGGCTGGTTTCGGCTCCAAGCCTACGAGAGACTGGTGCCAAACAAGGTGGTGAGCAGCAGGCAAACGCGTGAAGCTCCAGCCACAGCCCATCTCTACCATCACCGACTGAGCTCTGCCTCCTGTCAGATCAGTATCCACCTCAGATTCTCTGAGAGCGCCAACCTACTGTGAACTACATAGGCAAGGAATCTAGTTCAGCTCTCCTTGTGAAAATCTGATGCCTGATGATCTGAGGTGGAGCTGAGGCAGTGATGCTAGCACTGGGGAGCAGCTGCAAATGTAGAGGAACATTATCAGAGAGATTTGGCTGCACAGAGACCATGATAAATCAATTGCCTGAAGACTCAGATCAAAACCCTATCAGTGAGTGGCAAGTATCAATTGAGCTGCATTTTGGTGGCAGGCTTTATTGTGGCAAATGAGCTGAGTACTTCAGCTGTAGAGCTCAATTTAAGTCAGAATCAGATACTTGCTTTAGCTCATGCATAGCCAGCCCGTTATTTTATTTAGCACATGTTAACACCTCTTTCCTACACTCTGCACTTCTTTTACTCAGTTTTGGCCATCTCACAAGGTAACTCTAGTCAAAATGAGTAAAAATAAATGTCACCAGAGGACTTCTTTTAAAAAAGAGAAAGATCCCCCAAATCATACTGTAGTGGACTGGTAACTGGTGGTCAATTTAAATACCAGCTGAACTGAATCAGCATGGTGCTTACTGTGAATGGCCCACCTGAAGACTGTTGCCAGCCTGAAAGGGAGACCTGGAGAGAAAGAGTGGCATTGTGGGTTTTCCTAATTGTTGTTGTTTGGAGCCATTGGTTCTCCTGGAGGAGCTTGTCATGCTGGCTCCCCTGATATGAACTTGGCTGTTAGCATCAGAGGGGCTCAGGACCTTGTCACTGAGAGTGGCTGCAGTTTGCTCTGAGGGAGCTCTGGTCCTTACTCTGAGCATCGCTTCCTGGCTCCAGAGGGGAAGATGTATGCTGTTCAGTCTCCAGGAGAAGTCTGTCATGCTGGCTCCCCTGATATGAACTCAACTGTTCTCATCAGCAGAGGAGCTCAGGACCTCATTGTCACTGAGGATGGCTGTGGTACTTTTCGGAGGAGCACTGGTCCTTGTTTTGAGTGTCGCTTCTTGGCTCCACTGCAGAGCCCTCAACCTACTGGCACAGATCCTTCACCCTGCTGACATAGAATTTGTAGCTTCTACCTCTGATCTTTGGCCCTTCTCAGTTCAGATTCATGAAATAGATTTGCATGAGTCATTTTCATAGGTTCTAGATTTTCAGCTGGACTCATGTAGGTTATTGCCATGGGATTCAGGACCTTGGCTGGATTTTCTAGGTTTTTAATGTTGACAGATTTCCTGCACCTTCTTGGTATTTGACTCCTTGGATGACTATTATAAACAACACTGTAAATTTTGTGTCCTATATGTAATTGTTCTCCTTGCAACCCCTGACTACAACACATTCCTTATCCATGGAAAAATCTTTTTCCATGAAACTGGGCCTCAGTGCCCAAAAGACTGGAAACCATGACCTCTGGGGCCAATGACCCCGATACAATGCGCTTGATTTCCTCTATACTGCTAAGCAGTGGTATAGTAACAAGGACAAAAATAGTTAATAACTTTTGCTTTAGATTATAGCCAAACTCTCAAAAGTACAGAAGAAAATAGACAAGTGCTTGTTAAAAGTCTGGGATGTGTGACATGTACACCAACACAGTCACTGGAGTACAGAGATTAGGGTGTGGCCAGGGGCTGTGGACCAGCAGGGTCCTTTGCCGAGGGTGGCCACTGATGCTGATCAGTCCGTGGCTTTGCCCTGTTCATGGTATGGAAAACACAAAGTACTCACAGAGACAATGACTTCTCTGTTCTCCCAAATCATCTTCACGGATGCAGCTTGCTGTAGACTAGATACCCGTGTTACCCTAAAATCCATGTGGTATGCTGAAATCCCAATCCTCCTGTGGTAGTATTTGGAGATGGGCATTCAGGAGTGATCAGGTCATGACAATGGAGCTCTCCTGAACAGGATTAGTGCCCTGGAAAAGAGGCCAGAGAGACCCCCTGCCGCTCCACATGGTGAGAAGTTTTCACAGAATCCGCTTCTTCTCAACCCTGGGCTTCCCAGTCTCCGGAGCCATGAAAAATGCCCCCCTCATCCATCAGCTGCGAGCACGAGGGTCCTCTGTGACAGCAGCCTGAGCGAACTGAAACAAGGATTCCACCAAACCCCTTCTTTCTCTGCCTTCTCAAATATATTTTTCTTTAGGAGACATTTCCGTGTGATAAGATAACCTTGGACATTTACAAATATAAGTTTAGCTCTGTAGACATTATAGAAAAATATTCACTTTTGAAATGATTAAAAATATTTTGTGTAGTCATACACCTATGCGATTATTAATATAAATTTTTATATTTATTATATATATAGTGATACAAGTTTAAGCCCAAATTTGCCAATGAAAGCAGTGAATCACTAAACATCTGGATGACTTGACAAATTTCTTAGCTCTGATTTGGTTTAGTTTCTCAGCACTGACCTTGCTACATAATAAATGAATATTGTGACATTGTGTAGCATGTATCTTATTTCATTTTTAAAATTGTTGGCTCTGATTATTAGAAACATAAATGTTTCCATTACTTGTTTTGTGAAATGTTCAAACAAGTCACCAAAGAAGCAAAACCTCCATGATGATTGATACATTATCTTCAGAATTTCAATTTATTTTGAATTGGGGAATCATATTAATCCCTCAGGGGTTGAGTCATTGAGATTAGACACGCATTGCTTTTCTCCAGATTACTATACTCTTCTGATCCCCTTTAATTAAAAGGAGAATTTCAATATCAAATACATAAAATTTCATTAAAATAAAATTATCAAAGTGCTTGTCATAAATTATGTGTTTTTATTTGTTTCATTAAATCTATAAACTATGCTGTAAGTGTTCAGTCACTTTAAATATACTTGTATATATCACAGGAAATATTTAGGTTGAACCTCGAGAAATTACCTTTTGGAACGTTAAAATGGATGCTTATTAATAATTTCTTATACTTAACCTAGATTTAATTTGCAAAGAGGCAGATGCATCTTTTTGCATTTTGATAACTGAAATGTTTAAAGTGCACATTTACAGTTTAAAAATTCGAACACTCTGAATGAACTGCAAGCGATCCCATCGTCTGCACACGTATGTATGCCGTCGTCACTGGGAATTGAGTAACTGCTTTGTTTAGGGGCTGGATGAAATATTTATGGTGGACCAAATAAAGAAGAGATGTAACAGCAAATTCCTATATCTGGGGACCCTGCTGTCATTGTGGGCACCGGTGAAATAGCTCTGGCCTAATTTCATCTGACTTTGGACGTGTGCAAATCACAGCGAAATGCGAACTGACTACAGGCTGAGGAAATCAGCAAAGACAGAAAATCATTGCAAATCAGAGCCTTATCAATATTTCACTAGGCAAAGACTAAACATCTCACTCCTCTGGAAGCAGAGAGTTTCTCCTAAACCTTCCGCACAGGCAGGCATGGGAAAGTTCACCACGACGCAGCCATATGCCAAGAATCTAAATTAGACCTCAGTGCTCACTGTTTGTATAAATCTACATGGCATGGAATTCAAATTTACACGTGCAGCGTAGTATCCCAGGAAAACAGAAATGTTCCTGTGGCTTATTGTAATCTGCCAGCCATTTAGCCCAGGCGCAGCTCCCTGCCTGCTCTGGGAGGAATGCGTTCTCACCAGCATGACTGTGACCCCAAATCCACCGATGCTGGGGGGAAAAGTGTTCTTTTGGGGACTACTACACTTCTCTCCAAATCCTCAGTGAGCAGCTTGAAAGTTTGGGGGCTTTTTAATGTTTCATTCGCATAAAAACGGAGCAAAACAAGACAAAACCAGGAAGTGATCTTCAACCTCGGTCCAAAATAGTGAGGGTCCTCCATTTCATCAGCCTGGAGTTTTCACCGAGAAATACGCTCAACTGCATAAAATGTTTAAAACGCAATTATTTATTCTGTGATAAATTTCCCTTGGATAGAGGCAAATAAACCAAGCAAAATAAACAAGACATAGCAATTAAGGTTCAATTTAATTCCTCACATAAACTGAGAGGACAATGATAAATTCAGCTATTTGGAAGGCTTAGTCTTTGCTTTGTCATTTGAGTTTTTGCCTTGAGGAAAAAAGAAAGAATACTGTCTCTGTTTATAAAACTAAGAAGTTTTTCTGTTTGGGAAAAAATATCTTAGAAATGTCAGAAGGTTTTATTAAAGTTAAAATGTCCAGGGTAAAAATACTGGTCAATTTGAACAACTTAAAGTTGTAAAAAAAATTTTAATTACCTATAAGACTGGAACGCGCACACACACACACACACACACACACACACACACACGGCTTCTTCCTGCTAAGGAGCACAGTGAAACACACTTCATAACAAAAATGTTGTCCTCGTCTCAGATTCTACCTAAACTGACATGAAAGTGCAGGCTCCTTGTTTTAAAATAATAAGAATTTCAAGATAGTGACAGTCAATGGACAAACACAAGCTCACAGGGGTCCCAGCTCCTGGCCACTGTGCTGGGCATAGCCATCGATTAGGCTCCAGGCATCTGAGGAGCTAGCGTGGTCCCCTGTAGCAGAGTTCATGCTAAATCTGTACTTTATAAGGAAAGGCCTAGGTGGAACTAGAAGAAAGCTCTAGCGTTTGGCTGAGAGAAGAATATCTGTCACTATATATAATTTCCTTGTTGTAGAAATTTACTGTCAGGTAAGGACCTTGGGAAATGGCCCTAGAGAATGAAGCTTAACAGGAAGCAACAGATGCAACCTTAGGAGAAAGACTAGAGCAGCCACGGGAAGGGTGGAGGGTGGAGGAGGGGCCCCAGACTTGCAGTCGGCTCTGTAGACCCAGAGGCCATGGAAGACTCCTGTGGTTTATATCTAGATGCTCCCTCCCCTGGGCTTCATCCACTCATAGGTGGGAGTTTGGGGGTGACTGGATTCATATTACTGGCTCATGATAATCCGATTAGTCCAGTGATCGGCTTAGCATAGTTCTGGATAATAAGAAGGCCCACCCAAGGTGTGGGTGGTACCAACCAATAGGCTTGTAGTCTGAATGGAATAAAAAGGAAAGGAAAGGCTTGGGGCTGGCAGCCTCCTGCCTACCTTGCCATGGACTGTTCTCTGCCATGCTTGCCTGCATTGGAACCAGCTGACTGCGGATTGAAACCTCTGCACACTGTGATCTAAAATAAACCTCTCCTTCTTTGACTTACGGGTGTCAGGTATTTTGTTCCATCAGTGAGATAGTAACCAAGATAAGGACACAGCTAATAGTGGTGCTGAGAAGTACACTGTGACAGGAGTCCCATCCAGGTGAAGTGCTCAGTGCTGTCTTCCATGGAAGGGGGAATCCCAGAGTGTAGGATGCCCTGGGCTACAGCTCCCCACATCCTTGGAACTTGGGGGCCAGATGGCTACACTTGGGGATCAGAAGCAGGAAGAGAATGGTTACCAAATGCACCAGCCTGAGACCTGCTTTGGGGAACTTTGACCTGGAGAAAGGAATGAGGAATCAGCAAGAAGGATGTTCTAGCCAAGTTACCTAGAAGACACGGGAAACGGGAGCCTGGCCTGCTGGGTATGGCTACCCCACAAATCATCCTGGTATCCAGCCCAGTGTTCCGCCTGAGCAGTATTCAGAGCTCTGAACCACTGATTGCAGAACCAGCCGCCTCCCTGAGAGGAAGAAGAGGCAGTGATGGGTCCTCCATACGGAGCCCTGCAATTCCATGGCCCCACTCGCTGGCCTTCCCTGGGGCTCCTTGGGGACATCATGCTCTGCGCCTCCTCCTCCTGCACTGCTCTGAGGGTCAGGGCTCAGTGTTCCCCAAGGCTTCTCCCTGCTCTATGGAACTCTGTGCCATGGCTGTTTCTCCCCAGCTTTGAGATTACTGTGTGGAAGGCCCTGTGGGCAAAGGCGGGCTATCCTCCCAGGAAGGGAGCAGTGTCCCTGTGCTGGCACAGGACGCGATCAGTAGAGGAACAGACAGTTCCTGCCTCCAAGGGTGCCCCTGTGTGCTCTGACTTCTGATGGCACAAAGTGACATTCATTCAGTAGCACCAGCTTCACGTTTTGCGTTTGGATCTTTGTCATGGTTGGTGACTTATTCTTCTGATGCTGGGCAGAATCAGCCAGCTGTGGCTCCGGGTCAGACATGGGATCGTGAAAGAGTGACGCCCTTGTGCCATCTTGCTAAGCTGAGATGCTCAGTGGGTTGGGCATAGAGAGTGCGAGCCTGTGATTTGCTCAACTTACAGCAGTTGGACTCAGTGGAGCCCCCCATGAGACAAAAAGTACCTGCACTGTGGAGGGACAAGGACCCAGCGGAGTGGTATCGGGAGAATGCTGAAGCCACCTGTGTCATGGAGGCCTCTTGCCTTGGCCAAAGCTGCAACCCCTCCCACTGACCTCCGGTGACAATTCTTGGGACTCAGGAGCCCCAGGGTCTTGGAGCTGCTCTTCCTCTAAGGTCAGTGCAGCCAGCAGGAGCAGAGGGTGGTGCCCCACCCTGTGCCATCTCCAGGGACACAGCTCCCAACTCTCAGCTGCAGCTGGCACTCCTGATGTTGCGGCTGTGTCCCTTTCCAGGGAGCTGCACTCAGCCAGCTCTGCATCCCATCCCACCTGGCACCTGCATGGACAATCTGCAGAGGCGGAGTCTGCAGGCCGGGCCTCTCATCTCAACCGAGGGCGCACTGCAGAGTTGACTCAGCACCAGCACTCCTTGGGTGCTAACCAAGTGCTCCCTGGGCTTGTTCTCTTGCTGTCCCCTCTGCTGGACTCCTGCAGCTGTGTCCTAAGAACAATCCCTGAAATGCTGCTGGGCCAGACCTTCCTCCAGGAAGTCATTTCCAGGGAGCCTAACCTGCGACGCTCACTCTCCTTTGTCCAGACAGATGGTTCCTTTCAGTTCCCAGCACAGATAGGCAGGGAACTCTGTGTCCTGCTCTGGAAGGACGTAGCTCGCTGGCCACAAGCACTGCAGACTTCTCTACCATGCAGGAGACAGCTGGGTGGGCAGAGGTGACGGGATGGGTATGAAGAGTGCTGCCCCAGCGGGTAGCATGGACCACTGTGTGTGTGTGTGCATGTGTGTGTACGTGTGTGTGCAAATGTGTGCATGTGTGTGCACACGTGTGTCTGCTGACGTGGGTCAGTCGCATTCCTGGGGAGAGCATCCTGGGGAGGACCCCGAGAGGAAGCCTGATGAGCGCTCCGAGTTGCTCCTTGAAGTGGAGACTTAGAGACTTAGAGCGGTGGTGGAGAGCGCCTGGGCACAGGGCACAGGAACGGAAGGACGGCGCGGAGCGCAGGCGTGGCCGGTGGTGTGTCACAAGGTCCAGCCGCAGGGCCCTGGCCGCACAGGCTCTGGGGTTCCCGTCCTCTGAGCCGCGAACAGGATGCGTGGAGCTGGAGTCCCGGTGTGAGAAGCAGGAGAACGCAGCGGGGCAGTGACAAGAGAGGTGGCCTCAACCCTGCAGTGAGGGGTCCGGCGGGGCAGCAAGCACAGCACCCTGACTTCTGAGGAGGTGCAGGCAGACTGCAGCTTGGCCAGGGTGAGGAACACGGCAGCCATGTGTGGCTGCATCCGATTCATATCAGAGAGGGCTGGGGAGGGGCCGCCGAGGCCGGCCCTGGCTTCTGAATCTTCCAGGTCCGTCTCAGGGCTCCAGGAGCTCCAGAGAGCCATGCTGTCTCCTGTTTTTGCTTTAAGAACCATGTGGAGCTGGTTTGCGCCCCTCCACTCAATTGTAGCCACGCGGCCTCGCGGGCACCTGGTGTCAGGAAAGCCTCTGCCCCTCGGCTCATCCTCTGCCCCCCACACAGCCTTGTGCACCGACCGCAGCCCCCGCTTGTGTTCCTAGCACAGGCAGGAGGCTGGTGAGTGCCCCAGAGAATGCCAGCTGGTGCCCGGCCAGCGGGTCAGGACTGGACCGTGTCCACCGCACCGTGTCTGAGAGCCGCATGCTGGTGTCTATCGGGCCAACCGTGGCGATGACTATTTCTGGCTTAATCTTGCAAAGCTTCCTTTTGATGAAGTAAATATAAAAATAAAACCGGAAGTGCTCTCAGAAGGCGGGAGGAGGGGGAGGCACAGCGAGCGTCAGGCCGGTAATCGCTCGCTCGGCGCGGCCAGGCTGTGACTGGTGTAAGGGTTATGGGAATCATAATCCCACATGAGCTCCTTTACTGCAGCCCTGATGACTAAATTTCTTGTGTCTTATCGCACTGTCACAGGCTGGAGCCAGGAGAAGGGGCTCTGAGGAATACGCAGCATGAAAACGAGAAGCAGATGATCAGATTAGCAGCCCGGACTCGCAGGTCTGGGGCTGAACAGAGCAGCCGCGTCCCGGGGCCACCAGACTGTGAGTGCCACCACGCCCCCCCAGCCACCGCTGCTTTTCAAGAGCCCCCAGTCCCTTTGCAAACACGATTGCATCATGGATGTGATTTTTTCCCCTTATCTGCCCATTATAAATCTTCTAGTGAAAGAGCTAACACTTCAGGAACTTCAAGGGTGGGAAAATCAGACAGATCGACGGATTTCAAGTTTAGCCATCCTTTCTAGCACATTTAAATAAAAAGACGTGGAAAAACAGAAACCACAGTCCTTTGCCCCTCTAAGAAGCTGTGTATCTGGCCTGCGTTTGCTGTGGACATGCAGAGGTGGCCTTCCTGACTCAGCTTCCTCAGCTCTGCATGAACTTAAACCATCACGGGTGCCCTCCAGGGAAGCAGACCTGGGCTCCTGCCTAGCACGGAGTCTTGTTGCTTTGCTGTCAAGGGAGAAGACTTTCCTGGCTTATGGATGTGACAATTATATACTTCCCGATGCCATGGTCCCAGTCAGTTTCCCCACTGGGGTAGCAATTTCGATAGCAGGAACACACTTGGCTGGCCTTTTAACCGCTGGAAAGAGTTGGGCATGGAAAGTGTCCCTCTGGGCCCAGATCTTCTACTCAGAGTATCCTGGGGACCCACTCTGGGCTTTGCGGAAATCCCAGGACACAGCTCCTGCTGGCCTTGGTGTCCTCATCCCAATTCTCTAACTTTGAACCCTAGATTTGGGGAAGGAGGTAGATGCGCCACGGTGGATAGCATCTGTCCCCACTTACCCACTGGAAGAGAATCATTTAAGGCCCGGGCTGACATCTGAGCTGTCCAGATCCGCAAGGGTGAAATGCATGCTCTGCAGGCTGAGTAAGTCTCAGACCCTTTTGCGCCCACCCTCTGTGAAATCAAACTTAATTCACACTGACGGTCCCTGCTTGGAGCTGGTGTGGCAACATGCAAGTGTGACGCAGCTAGTCTGGGAGTGCGGAAGTCTCCTGACTCAGCCCACGTGTTTTTAAAGCATTTTTAGTTGACGTGGCAGTGCATGCTGTAATTTCAGTTTTCTGTGTGGCTGAGGCAGGAGGATCACAAATTTGAGCTCAGCCTGGGCAATTTAACAACTTAGCAAGACCTTGTTTCAAATAAAATAGCATGGAATATAAATCAAGCTCTAGGACCAAAAACAAAACAAAACAACAAAACCATTTCTATAGGTCAGATTCTATGCCCAGCACAAATTATCTGAGTCTATTTAAGCTCAAATTAATCTTTTAAAGAAGGGCAGAAAACAGCAGCTGAATAGCAGAGGCTGCAGTGCTGGCACTGGGCGGTGAAGTGTTTCCTAGGAGCTGACTTGAAGCTCGTGCTCCTTCAACTAGACTGTGGCAAAGAAGACAATGGGAGGCTGCTGTGAATTCTGTGTCCCGGGGTCGAGAGAAACGAGGAAATCACAACCCGAGACATTTAGAAAAAGCGAACGTGTTCAATTTGTAATGTAATGCGGGCCCGAGGAGCTCAATGGCCCGGCTCCCCCGGCAGCCGGAGCACAGACAGAAAAAAGCAACCATGTGGCGAGAAATATGCTCTTCTCACGTCGCTGTGCCTGGACGGGAGTGTGGTTCTCATTTGGCCAATTTGGTACCCTTTTTCTGAACAATACCTGTTCAAAAAACAATTTTTAAAGGCTGAATTCTGTTGGAAGCTCGAAGCATTTGCTAATGAGAACAATAGAAACATACCACATTGCTTTTGTGTGAACAGGATTTCACTACACTGCTTATTCTGTTTACAATGTTCCTTTAAGACTATGCTTTGGATTGCTTATAAAATGATTCACTTCATAAAAACAATAATCTTTAGAAGAATTGCAACATTCAGTTTATACTTTAATGCACTTTAAAAGTTTTCCTTCATTAATAAAAAGATCTGATATGTAATAAGTGATTGGAACATTTTGTTTACTAAATTCCTTGCACACAACATTTTATCTAATACACAGTGATTCTTGGTGGTAGGTAATTTTGGTAAAATAACAAGAATATGTTTCTCTAAGCTTATTGAAATTTTTATGATATGTACACAAATGTCTACCTTGTTTTTATCAACTTAATATTAGATGTTATTTTATATCCCTTTAAAATTTTATAGCATTTTATTTGTAAATTCATTTATTTTAGGTTATTATACTCTTTAAATGGTCTCTGCTTAGTTCATCTCTACCTTAGACATTTATGTTATTACATTTTCCTAAACACACAATTCAATAAGTTTTCCAATATAAAGTTTTAGTGTTCTGCATTGATTAGTTTCATAAGGTAATTTTCTAGAATAGTGTTTCCGAGTGAAATGTTCACAGTACACATTCCCCAATTACTCTCTGTAATGACCTAATTTTGTTCCGCAGTATCTAAGGAGGGACGTCGTGACTCTGTAGGTGGGGTAAACTGCCTATTAGCACGTTTTAAAACTTCACCAACTCAATAACCAATGTCATTTTAGTGCTCGTTTCATTACCAAACTTTTAATTTGCGAATGATTTTACATTTACAGGCACTTGTGAGAAACCACGGCCAGCGAAGCCGCACAGCCTTTCCCTGGAGGTGAGACCGGGCCGAGCCGGAGCAGGTCGCCTGGCACAGCAGACGGGCTTGGGGACAGTTAGGACGCCATCCCGCAGCCCTCCACAAGGCGTCCAGCGCGCCTCCTGCAGCCACGCCCGCTTCCGAGCCTCCCACACCCTCTGCCGGCCCCTGGCTGCCGCGAGCTGTCCTCTGTTTCTAGTTTTCCTCCTTTGCAATGTGGCGCTGATGGGACAGCGCCTGCGGAGTCGGTTCTCGCAGTGCTCCGCGGGCTCATGTACGACCCAGATCCAGGGCCTGGGACGCGGGTGGATCACACGCTGCCCAACCATTTACCCCTTGGTCCTGTAAGTAGAAGTTATGCACCACTTTCATCTCTCCAGAATGAGTGCTGGACGGTGACGACTGTGTGGATGGTGACCGCATGTTTGGTTTCCAAGGAGATGCTATGTGGATGCCACAGAGGCTGCATGTCACGTGTGCCCCAGCGGTGCAGGAGGGGTCCAGTGTGCAGATCTAGTCTGGCTTCTACTTTTGTGCAAAATACTTCTGTTTCTCCTCCCTTACTTTTGAATGACTTCAATATGATAAGTGAGGGGTCTTATGTACAGGCTAAAACTGTCATGAGGCTTGTCTTTTCGTTTGTCTGGATGAGCACTTGGTTCTCGTTTGTAGACTAGACTCATACTAAGAACAAAGCCAACGTGACCGGATCAGTGCCCCAGCGAAGCTTTTCGCCTGCGAGGATGAACCAGGCTGGGGCTGCCGAGAGGGAGACCGTGCAGGGCCCACTGCTCACGAGGTGCCAGGCACGAGGCCGTCAGAGAGCTCAGGAGAACGCACTAGACAGGTGAAGAGGCGGGAAATGTGACTCAGAGTCAAGAGAGGGGAAATGAATAATGATTAAACTAAACATGACCGAGATGTTGGAATTAGGAGACAAAGATTTTAAAGAGCCAATTAAAGTATATTCAAAGCCATAAATAAAAATATGACCTCAGGGCCTGCTTGACAATGGTTGCACAAGACCTTGGGTTTAATAAAATAAATACTCTGGAACCAATAAAAATTCTAGAATTGAAAGTAAAATACCTGAACTGAAAATCATAAATCATTGTTAGGTCTTCTAATTTCAACTCTCACGTGCACAAAGTGTGACTTTCCATATTCCCATATGTACAGCGGGCATGAGTGGAAAACAGCAAATCTCTGTGGATGTTCTTGGACCCGTCCAAGCACTGAGTGTGCAGGTTCAAATACCACCATGAAGTCTGCAGAGGGAGACCAAGCTGGGCGCTGCTAACCTGGAGTAGACGCCAGCCCAGCGAGGGGAAAGTCGTAAGCCTCTCAGGGAAATTTGGAGGAATTGTTAGATGCTAAGTAAGGACAGGAGTTTGAGGATAGAATTCCCCAGGACAGAGAGCTTGGACAGGTGCCTGAGTTTCTGTGCGTTTTACCTCCAGGAAACTTCGCATGTTTTTCTAGCGAAGGTCACAGAAAGATCCCTGGCCTACGTAGTGACGGAAAACATACCCTGAACCTTCTCCACCCCAGAGCGGTGCCCTGCACGGAAAGGACGGGACAGAGCGCTTCTGTCGGAGAGAAGCACGCTTCCTCCATGCCAGCCCCTCCAGCCGTCCTTCTCTCCAAGCACACTTCTGGTCATCAGGAGTCAGAGGCTCTGGAACACGGTTGGGGATGCGCAGCCATGGGAGGGGGTGGGCAGTGGACACAGGCCCAGTCCCTGAGGCTCAGGATGCGCGGTGCCTATGGACTCTGGGGGCAGCAGGAGTGGGCACAGGGAAGGTTGGCGGCCACTGGCACCCAAGCTGCAGGAAATGCTCTGAGCTAGGCTGGCACAGGGACACGGCCAGGGCACTGCACTTCTGTTCTCATAGCTGGCACAGTGTTACACACACACACACACACACACAACACACACGAGAGAGAGAGACAGACAGACAGACAGACAGACAGACAGAGATTGAGACATACAGAGAGAAGAAAACCTAGAGAAGACTGAAGATTGACCAGTGTAACTACCAAATATACAGAACCACATTCAACTAAGAGAATCAGATTCCAAATGGAGAAAGCAAATAAAAACCAGAAAATCTTGAAAGGCACTGATGCATGCAGAAGATCCAGGTTACCTGGAAGAAATGGGCATAAAATACAGTGAACTTTCTTGCAAGGTGGTGCACAAGAGTGAAGTGAAGTATTTAATATGCGGAAATTAACACACCAACCTCGTGTTCCACAGTCACACCAAAAAGAGCGTCCTAAGATGCAGCGCGGCTTTCTTCACAATTGCCTGAAGCTGGTAACAGAAAGGCATTTCTCAGTTGAGTGAATGCACAGTTTTTGATACAGTCATTCAGTCTATAAAGAGAACTGAACTAACATGGCCCTGCATAAATCTTAAATGCAGTAGCTAATGTGGCACGTGCAGTCAGGTGGGGCCGCACACCGGCTGATGGCAGCTGGGTGGGGCTGAGATAAGGAGTGGTCTGCGGTGGGTGGCCAGCAGCCCCAGGGGTTAAAGGGGAAGCAGAGAAATGATGCTGCCCAGATAGATATGTTACGCTACTCATTTGTCAAACTCCGTAGACGCTTCAGCACAAGGAGACAACTTTAATGCTTGCAAAAAAAACAAGACAAAAAACACACACATAAAAAGAGCCCATCATCTAGCAGACTGAGTAATCTCAGACCAGGATGCCTGTGTTAGCAAATTACAGCCACTTTACAAAGGTATGAAAGACCCTCACAAAGCAAGGAGGGTCGTGAGGGGCTGACCGGAGTAACTTGGGAAGCAATCGAGGTCTGCAAGATTGAACACTCCAAGGAGCCATATCCTCATCGACAAAGTCATGTGTCCCAGGGACAGGCTACCGATGCTGTGAAGGAGTTACACGATGCACTGGCATTAACAATCAGGCAGGCAGATGGCAGAGGGTGGGAGTCACACTTGCTGTTTGAACTATCCATGTAAAAGTAGTTAGCTACAGGGGGGTGTCTATGTAGAAATACTGATAGAAAGGCATGCACTTAGGTTAGTAGATATATGTGGCATCTATGTCCTTGCTTTGTCAGCTGAGAGGGTCAAGAAGTAATAGCACTACAGTAGCAAGAAGGACGACTAAACCAAATGTTGGCTTCTCATACCATTCGAGGAACCAGGAACATTTTAAGAGTAGGACAAGAAATGTGCAAAATAAACTTGGAGAACTGTGTATCCCATAGGGCCAGAAGATAAGGGCATATTCAGAAACCACCCAGCTATACTGACAGAGTTTTGTCAAAGGGGTTAGAGAGATTACTGTGAGCAACCAGTGATCAAACCTGAAACAATGTGAGTGACATGGAAGATAAAGCAGCATTAAGTCATAATGTACCATGTAGAATAAATATCCACAAATCCAAACTGACAGGAATGAACGGGTGAGCAAACAAACGAATGTGATATAATTAAAAAAAAAAAATCCCTTGCAGAAGAATTTTCCATAATTTATGAAGATCCTGTGTCTCTAAGTAGATGGGCCATAACTTCCCATTCATTAAGCACAGTAACCAAAGGAGAGAAGAGCAAATTCTCAGCAGAAGAGTCCAAGAAGCAGCGGGTCTGTCACGTGACCAAGAACATGTCAACAGCTGTAAGATGCATTAATGGTGAATACCAGGGGTAGAAGGAGGCCGGGATGCCTCTTCCTCCTGCTAATCTGTGACTAAAACTTACCATGAGAAAAATGTTACATGAATACCAGCCCAGCGGCGTCCTGCAATACACCTTCCTGGTGCCTGACAAAATCCCCAGGCCTGTACATAGTAAGAAAACTGAGGAAATGTCACAACTGGAGGGGAGATAGCAACAGCATGGAGATGCTAACCAGAAAGTGTGGGAGACAACTTGAGTGGGTCCCCTTGAATGCAGAACAATTGCTGCGACTTTGATTATATCGAGACTTATTCCCTTATGTTGATATATACAGAGCTGACTATGGTATTTCCTTCTCTCTTTGATAGGCTCTAAGCATTACAAATAAGGCTAGCTGAGGTACTGGTATGTAATCTCTAAAGCCATCTGACAGTGTCCTGTTTCCTCCCATAGTGATCTCTGTAAAATATACAGGCACAGAGGGATGGCAGAGCCAGTGAGCTCCAGGAATGCCGACTGGGTATGAGCCTTGAGAAAGAGGTTATGAGGCCCCAGGGCGTAAAAGTTTACATATCAGAAGCAGGTACTGGTATGTAGTCTTTAAAGCCATCAGACAGAGTCCTATTTCCTCCCATAATGATCTTTGTAAAATATGTAAAACACAGTGGGACGGCAGAGCCAGTGAGCTCCAGGAATGTCAACTGGATATGAGCCTCGAGAAAGAGGCTGTGAGTTCCCAGGGCATAAAGTTTGCATATCAGAAACTGATGCAGCAGCCTTCTAATACAATTCACTTGATAGCTTGATTGAGTTGTGCAAGCTGACTCCCTTGCATATCTTTATCTCTGCATTTTGCAGAGATACCTTTCTCACTAGCTGGTCAGCCAGCTCGTTACTCACGTAGTTCCCACCGTCCTCACTGTCACTCATCCTCAAGCCACCCCCTTGCTTCACTAGTTAATAAATTGTGGGAGAGGCCTAACATCAAGGCCTTTGTCCGCATGTCCTCAAGAGGATTGGACTCAGGACCCCTTGGCTGTCCTTAAACTTGAATATGTCTTGGAATCTTTATTCTCGCCGTGGGTTGCATTGGAGGTGGTAGACTGAAATTAACTTGCCGGAATTCCAATAACGTCCCAGTGGAACTATAGATAGAATTTTGTGGATTGTGAGGAAGACTGGAGAAGGATTATAGTACTTGGATTACTGTATTTAATATTTGGGGCTACAATAAGGAAGGATGCTAGAAAGAAGCAAACTGCCTGGTAAAAGCTAGGAAAGTGGGAGTCAGGTACTGTCTGTAAGTAATAGTGACACATTGGTATCAGCTGGTTCATTCCTCGTGGTGAGTGACCCGTGACAACGAGGACTTCGGTACTATGGGGCCCTGGATGTGGCCTTGTACAGCTCTCCTTACTCTCTGTGCAGTTTTCAGTAAATGTGAGACCATGATACAGTTTTTAAGTGCACATTTCAGTAAGTCACTGGATGTGCCTGACAGAACACTCACGTCTTGTATAAAAAGGGGCTCAGACGAAGGAAAATAAGAATAGAAAGGGGAAAACTTGAAAATAAATAAACTCCTTAGTGACCCACGGAAAATATTAGTTTTTCTATAATATATATGAAATTTTAGATTCAAAAGAAGAGAACATATTTTGATGATTAAATTTAAAAATAGCCAAATCTCCCCAACTTTTGTGGAAAATATCAACCAAGACAAATGGAGGTAAGACAAAAGTTTTCTTTATCTTTCCTCAAACCTGTGCTACAGAGGTCTTTAAGGGAGACTCCTCAGGGTAAGTGCTGGCTGTGGAAGCTCAGATCTACGGGAAGAAATTGAGTGAAATGTGCTAATTTTGTGGATTAGCATGAGAGACTGTCTTTTCCTGTTTTGTGAAGATGGGGATGAAACCCAGGGCCTCAAACACACTAGGCAAGTTCTACCAGTATACCATAGCACAGGTCCCTTGGAAGATCGGCTGTAAAAATAACTGAAGAAAAATATTCTGACAACATTGGGTTGTTTTCTTTCATGAAGGCACAAATAAAATAATTTTAGCACAAAAGGCTAAGAACAAATCACATGTTACCATCATGAAGTTCTTATATTTTACTTGAGTTGATAAGCAAGGTCTCTAAATGAAGTGGATAACATCTAAGAGTGTATTTAAAGCAGTAACATGAAAAGCAACACCAGGAGACACTGACTCCGAGAGCTGCCATGTTCAATGGGACATTAAGAGTATTTTCAAATTGTATAGTAACCCAAAGGAAGGCACGTAGGAGGCGGAAACAGGAGACGTGAAATGAGAGCCAATAGCAGGACTGTAAACACAAAACCAACCATCTCAGTATTTTATTAGTTATAAATGAGATGGATATTACAAATAAAAGGCAGAGATTAACAAACACAACTGAAAAACAGTGGAACCTAACTGGTTTGCTACACAAAAATGATATATTAAATTTCCCATCCAGGACAAGGAATTAAAGAATTTAAAAAATGCTTCATGTCAACTGTGTGCATAAGAATGCCATTGTGAATGTATTTAATGTCAGAAAAGCTTGAAGAGAAGACATATTATCAGAGTTAAAGAACAGCACTTCAAAATGATAAATGCATTAAATCATTAGATGTAAGAATCGTAGATGTTTATAAACATAGTGGCAAGCTTCAGTGTACAAGAAGCCAAACCTAACAGAACTGCAGGGAACTGCACGTAAATTCACAGTCAGAGTTGGCTATTTAGCACCCTCTGCTCATCATTACTGGAATCGCCGGAAGAAGACGCAGTAAGTGTGCGGCAGCCTGAACAACACTGTCAGCCCTGTGGCTTCATCCTGACGGATTTAGGACACTGCTGAAGAAGAGAACACAATGCTCTTGGATATGCTTAAGATACCATCAAGGCAAACCACTTGTTAAACCCACAAAAGTGTCTCGGTAAATACCATGTGATTTGTAAACTCTGGAGGGTGTTTTCTGGCCACAGTGGAATTCAGCTAGCCCATCAGTAACAGAACATCTAGTCAAAACAGGAAATTAAGAAACACTTCAAGGTACATGATAATGAAAATACAAAATTTGTAAGAACAAGCTACAGCAAAACTTAGTCAGAAATTTATATATTAAGATGCTTATGTTAGGGGAAAAGAATGCTTATGGCTGTTTTGGAAAAGGTGAGAAAACTACTTAAAAAGTGAATTACATTTAAACTGACAGGAATGTATTTATGGCTATTTAGTTTATCTAAAACGTCAGCCATAAATTGTCTATTTCTTTTTCATACGGTGTAGGTAAGTTGGATATTTACACAAACATTCAAGTTTTTAAGTTTTACAGTTTATAGACATAAAACTATTTAGTATATTGCTGTACTGTTTTTAAACTAATTATAGCAGTTGCAGTATATCTGTTCAATTTTATACTTTAATTTGTTCCCTTTCTCTGTTTACATATATATGTATGTATACATGTTACATTATGTATTACATATACATCGACACACATATGTGACTGTGTATTTTATATGTGACTACCTAAGCAAAAATCCCCCCTATAAAATTATAGGTCCAACTGACACTCTTCTTGAATTCTTTCAAACATGTAAGCAGATATATCGCAAATATAAAACAGATTTGCAAAAGGTGAGGCAAGGTGGCACGTGTCTATAATCTCACACTCTAGAAGGTTGAGGTTTGAGCTCAGTTTAGGATTTACAGACATCCTGTCTGAAAATAGAATAAAATAGAATAAAATGGGAAAGGCTAGAGATGTAGCGCAGCACGAAGGCCGCAGCTTTCCATTTCCAGTACGAAAGAAAGAAGTGGGAGAGGGGAGGGAAAGAGAAAAATGCTGGGATTCTCACCTGGCTATGAGCAACACCCAGCCCTGAATTCAGACCTAAAGAAAGCCTGCCTGAAAACAGCCCCGGCAGCCCCCGTGGCCTGCATGTTACAGATTTGCTTCCTTAAAGACACAGAAACCCCGTTCTGCTCACCTGGATGTGGAGCGATGTCAAAGAGCCTGGGCTGCCAGCAGGTGAGTTTCGCCCCTGGAATGCAGGCTTCCTCTCTGGCTTCGAGCCTTCGCCCAGGGAAGGTGCCCTGCCTCGGTGATGTTAGAATAACTGGGCCTTTGCATGGGCCTTCTGAGCAACAGCACGAAACTGAAAAGAGAGAAATAAAAATCTGTTTTCAGACGTGGAGAAGAGCAGTGAAACCCACTGCTTCCCGAGAAGAGAGACAGTCTCCGAGGAGCCCTCAAGGCCTAGGCTTCTGCGGAGGGGAAGCCTCGCTGGGGAAGGGAGACCGAGGAGCTGGCGGCCCTGCATCCGGGCGGCTCGCAGGTGGCAGGGAAGGCAGCGGAGGAGTCGGGGCCCGCGGTGTCCCCAGGGCGAGGGTCTGGGTGTCCCTTGGGCAGGGTCCGCGGGTCCAGGGAGGAGGCCACCCCAGAAGAAGGCAGCTGGGAGAGCGAGCTTGGAGAGGCGATGTGAGGACACGGGCCGCTCAGCAGCCATCAGAGCTGGTCCCCCGCAGTGAGGCGGTGCAGGCCACTCTGCACCCCGGACAAAGCCAGCTCCTTTCCGGAATCAGGAGCTCAGCGCGTCCTCCAGTTGCCTGAGTGGCCAGGTGGGACTGAGAACCCAGGTGGGACAGAGCGTGGGTTACCATTTCTGGCTCAGGCCACGTACCTCACTCTGCTCACCGCGTACAGGAGAAAATACAGCCAACTGAATGCATGCAGAGAAGACGCGAACCTGAATTTCGTGACTGACAGAGCTCCCAGGGAAATGACAATGCAAGCGACGTTCCTTGAGTTGACAGGGAACACAGCAGACAAAACACTTCCTGGTGCAACACAGCCAGCTTCTCCCCAAGTGGGACGGGAGAGGGGCCACAGGCAGCTCCTTTACCCGACAGTCCCTTGGTCGTCTGTGGCCACACCATCACAGAAGCGCAAGTCCTGCAAATTTAAAAGAAAACTCTCTATTTTTACATGACACGATTGTGACTCTTAAATATATCCTATAGGATTTATGAGTTATTTGAAGTAATGAGTGAATTAAGCTAGATAATAGAATGCAAGGACAACATACAACCTCAATTTTTTTTAATATACTAGCAGTGAACACTTAGAAAATAAAATTAAACAGTCAGTAACATTTAGATTAGGCTTAAACTATGACAGATTCAGGTGCAAATTTAGCTACTTGGAAATAAAACCCTAAAAACTGCAAAGCTTTTAAAAGAACAAATAGACAAATATACTCATGACCTTGGTATAGAAAAGTGTTTCTTAAAATACAAATAAATGAAAAGTAAATTGAAAGTTAGACTTTAAATTCAAAACAATATTCTCCCCAAAAGACGTCTTTGAGAGAATTAGATGATGAGCCACAGAGCAGGAGAAACGTTCCCATTACACATAACACACGACAAAGATGCTTTGTAAAACAGTTTAAAACAAATGAGAGACTGATATAGTGAGCGAAAATGACAACCAGCGCTTCTTACCGGTGAGGCTTCTTTTAAAAATTTGAATTATATTTTATTTGGCATTGATATTTGTACTGTGTTTGCTGAAATACTTATTAAATTCTGTATTTAATTCTTCCATGCTTTTTGTTTTAAGCTTGTGTCTTCAAATTAACTTTTAGTTGACCTTATAATTCTAATGCAATTGGTTTAGTTTTAACTTATTTTATAGCAAGTAACTCTCTGTCTCTGTCTTTCTGTCTCTCTCTCTGTCTCTCTGTCTCTGTCTCTCTGTCTCTCTCTGTCTCTGTCTCTGTCTCTCTGTCTCTCTCTGTCTCTGTCTCTCTCTGTCTCTCTCTGTCTCTCTTTTTTTGGCAGTGGTGATCAAACTCAGGACCTTGCACTTGCCAGGCAGGTGCTTGTGCCACTAGGCTACATCACCAGTCCAGGTAACTATCTTAATGAACAAAGGTCGATTACATAGCCACTAAACTAATGAAACTGAACTGAAAAGAAGATGTCAGGCATGTAACTGTCCTCTCTAATAGGACTCTGCTACGGTTCAGACCCGTTGGTGAAGTCTTCGGCAGGTGCTTACAGCTCCTCCGTGACTCAGCAATCCACTGCAATGTATTTATCCAAGAGAAATAAAAACACAACTCTGCCAAGGAACTCGTTGCAGAGTGTTACATAGGCCTTAATGTAATTCTCAAATACTGGAAACAACTCAAGTGGAAAAGTGAATAAAAGGTGTATTTATGCAATGGAATACAACTTTGTAAAGAAGAGAACGAACTTCCAAGACATCCTGCAACATGGATGAATCTTACAGGCTTTATACTGAGGGAAAGATATCAGATTAAAAAAGAGCTCATGTCGGGCTGTGCCATCCACACAGAGTCAGAGAGTACGCGAAGCAAACTCACGTAAAAGAAATGAGAAAACCAGGCTGTGGCGGGCGAAAGGTGAGCCGCGGAATTCGTGGTCCGGATGCTGGCGAGGCTGTGGGACGCCGGGGCTTCTGCCGGGGGAAAGCCCACCTACCCACCCCTGTGTGTCACTCCACGCAGGTCCCACGTCAACGAAATACACAAATCCAATTGCTTTTCCATTGCTTTTGTAATCTACAGCTATGCATATATTTCATTCTGTTATGTATGTCCTCAAAGCACAAAATAATTAATGCATAACTGCATTTTCTTATATTTCAAGTTTTTTGATGCTCTTCTAATAGCATTTGTGTGCAAGTTTATTGAGATGTTGATCATCATTTTATATGTACATTTTATCAGTACAAGTTATCCTTGGGCCAGGTAGACTTCTTTTAAAAATTTGAGTTCTATTTTATGTGCCATTGATATTGGTATTGTGCTTGCTGAAATACTTATTAGCTTTTATTTTTAATTCTTCCATGTTTATTGTTTTAAACTTGTGTCATTTAATCAGTTTTTAGTTGACCTTACTAATTTTAATGTGACTGCTTCCTTTTTCATTTATTTTACAGCAAGTAATTTGAGTTCTTCTTTTACAGATTTCTTCAATTTTCTTTTTGTTTTGGACTCCAGTAATTTCTAGTGCAGAATCCTAGCCATTCAACGTATGGAACTCTCTAGGTTGGTTTTTCTTTTTTTGTTGTTTTCTGGCAGCATGAAAAATAAATGGTGACTTCTCACCCCACAGCATTTAGGGTACAATGTTTGGGAGACTCCGAGGAGTTGATCTCACCTCCCTGCTCCACTTTTTGAATTTTACTATTGAACTGTTGAATGGAGTTATTTCTATCCACATGGCTTTGTATTTTCACTATTTTTCCAAAGGTTTCTTTGGCATCATCCTTTTGAGAGGAAACCCTTCTGCTGTCAGAGAACTGGCAGTGCAAACCTTCATTTGTCCACTTCCAGATTTTACAAAGTGAGGAAATTAAAATATTGATGCTGTCAATCATGAAGATTAATAGTCTGGAGAGTTGAATCCATTTCTTAAATTTTATTACATTACTCTCAAATCATCGTAAAGCAATTCAAATTGCATGTAGGTTTCAATTTATCTGGGGAGAAAAAAATTGTACTTACAGCAGTCACTGATTTCTAAGATCCTTTTCTACCTAGAAGGTCAGTGGTGCCCATGCCATGCGGCATCAAGCAGCATGGGTAGGAGGTTGGAGGACCTGGACTGACCTTCCTACTGGTGTGTGGTCCACACCGGCCCTGGCACGCTGTCCACACTGGCCCTGGCACGCTGCAAGGGTGGCAGTGCATAGGAACCAGTGCACTCATAAGGGGGCAGGAGTGGGAGTTTTACTCAGGAACTAATAATAAAAGCAAAGCCCGGACTCTGTGACATTGAGTGTGCAGGGTGGACATCTCCTTCTAGTACCTTAGCTAATGGCTTTGGGAGGTCAAAAAACACTGAAGATCTTGATGATTCTTCTTTTTCTCCCTTGGCTGTGCTGGTGCACCAGGGCAGTACCAGGTAATCCTAGCATCACAGTGCATAAATGCCTAATGATGAATATGACAAAACCTCAAAACACAGGCATGCACACACAGACACATGTGCACACACACACACGCACACACACACACTTAGATAGAAAATTATTTAAAATGTGACTAATCAGCACAAGATATTTCGGCTGTTACCATTCCTTTTTTCTTGGTTTTGGCTCACCAGTGTGTGATTAGCTAAATAAGGACATGAATCCTGTTTCCCTTTCTTTTTCACGTAGAGGAGAAATCACATCAGATCTGTGTTCCTCCTCCTCCTCCTGGAAAAGGACCTGGGATGAGGAGGTGATTTCAGGTTTTTCATGTTTGGTAACAGAGCTAATCAACTAATGTATTCTTGTCTTTGCATAAAATAAATCACTAGGTATATATCATTAATAAAGACACATGAAGCCTTTCCTATTATGTCAAATTATTAAATTAAGAAGCTTACAAGGGGAGGGTGAACCAATAAACCTTGAATATGCTAAATGATCATCAGAGCTGGGTGTGATAATTGAAATTTGCTTTGGAGTAATTTCATTAAAAATTCATAAGTAGTCTAGCCTTTCTCTTTCTCTGTGCTGGTCAGGAGTTAAGTTGGCAAAGGATGATTAAGGTGTGTACATAAAGCTGACATTCGTGCGGAAAACTGGAGATGGATGACTGCATGAGGGAGACTTGAAGAACACAGCAGCCGAAAGGTTTTCTTTGGAGCTTTGGTCCCTTTACCCACAAGTGTGTCTGTGTCTGACATTAATTTTTAACCTGACAATTTCTTTCTGATTTCTAACCTCATAATGCCTTGTACATTGTTTCGGTCAATATTTAATTCTTTGCAATTATCCTGGATGGATGAGTGTTACAGATCATTTTACCTCTTGGAATAATAATGTATTCAGTAATCTGTTAAACTCTGTTGATGTGAGATGAGAGGCATTGACATTCTATTTCCCTTTCCAAAAGTCTGTGAGAAATTTGTTAGCTATAAACACCCAATGGAGGCAGCCTCAGACAAGGGGCTGAAGTATATTCTTTCAGAAAGGAGTCTGATTTTATCTCGTGATCATCGCTAATTCTGGCATTCATTTTTTGAAGCTGTGAGTGTCGAGTCTGAGAAACTAGTTCGGGTAGGAATACTTCAAAATCTCACGCCTGTTACAGTGTTAACAGCAGCCTGTCAGATTTAAAATGCATTTCTCTGAATATATTATCCTTTAAAAAATAAGTCCTTTGTGTCTTAAGGACTATT
This sequence comes from Dasyprocta punctata, assembly GCA_004363535.1. Taxonomy (NCBI): domain Eukaryota; kingdom Metazoa; phylum Chordata; class Mammalia; order Rodentia; family Dasyproctidae; genus Dasyprocta; species Dasyprocta punctata. The sequence goes on along the minus strand of RJWM01004317.1, from coordinate 6,125 downwards.
TGACCATGTGTTTTTAATCCATTTAAAGTGAACTTGCTAAAATGTTTATTTGTAGAAGCTCTTAGAAGTCCAAGAAGCCTTAAGCATTTGATTTTCCGCCATTTGAAGCTTTATCTTGAGGGAGGACATCTCCATTTGTGAGGGGCAGCCCTGCTAGGATTGCTTATGGCTGAATTTTTCATAAATCATGATTTTAAAATGTTTTGATGCATTCTAAAAAATTAAATCTTCTTGGCCATCCTTATCTTAAAGCTTTAAAAGATTGCTTTTCATTTCCCTAATCTGTATAATGATCTAACCAGTTCACCCGGGTGTGTGCTTTAATGATACTTAAGAACAATTTTTACAATTATATACCATGAAAGACAGAGTTGAACTTATTTATAAATTTTAAATGGAATTCAAAGTGTTTCAGTCTAGCATTTGACAGGTTGGTACTTTATACAAAACACCTATGCATTACTAGGGTTACCCTATTTAGCAAAGCATAAACAATAATTTGTCACAAATTTGTATTTTATTAATTTCTTTTGGTTTAGTAATATACACTGGAGAGAAAGATTTCAGAAGAATTGGTATCAAGGATCTACTGAATAAAATGTAAGAAATTGGATTGAATTTTGTTGCTCATTTTTATACACTAACCAACTGCAATGTATCACAATAAAGCACATTAAAAAGGGTCAGTGGGTTGTAGTAAAAGGTATCTAGTGCTCATTAGACAAGAAATTCACATAAACTGTTTACATTTTTTTCCTTGGGTTATTTTATGTTACAGCCTCTAAAAGTTTGGGACAAAATGTGCAGAATTCCCTTGGGAAGACATTCCTTAAGGGATATCCCCGTCACACAGTTAGCTGGAAGAAAAGTAAATTACATCCCCAAAATAATCATGAATGTAATTTTGTATCACCAAATGTTTTGCAAGGATCCTCTGCTTTCTTAATTTCTGGCATCGCCTCGCACTCAGGATCCTGCCCTGCAGCCCTGACTCCATTCCCTCTCCCGTCAGCCACACTGGTTGCATGCCGAAGTTTCTCTCCTTCACACCATCTGTCTGCCGGGGTTGGAGACCAGACCCGAGCTGGGGTGCTGATCTTCGCACCCGCTGGCAGAGCTGGGGTGGGGCCTTCTCTTCAGCACCTGTGTATCCTGCATCATTGCTTCACCTGCTGTCGTAGTCACCTTTCTCATCCATGAGACAAAATACCTGATGCCCATTGTCAAAGGGGGGAAAGTTTATTTAGGTCACAGTTTGTGGAGGTTTTAACCTATAATTCACAGGCTCCAAGGCCGCATGGTGGAGGGGGGCAACACAGTGGAGAAACAGTTAATGATGGGCAGAAAATAGCAAAGCAAGCGAGAGTGAAGACAAGCCTCTTTCTGACCCTTAGACTGTATCCAGGCTACCAGGATCAGGGCAGCACCAATCCTATGGGTGGGCTGACCTAGCAATCACTCACCCTTCATCCCGGCACCCTTAATCCCAGCATGGCACCACCAATCAATCACACACTCTAGATTCAGTCATCCCTTAAAAAGCCCCTCCTAGCATGAGGCTTTGGGGGACATATAGACACAAGCCAGAACACCCAGTCATTTTTCCAAATGTTCCTGGCCGTGTTTCCCAGTCTAAAACCCTGGGACCACCCCCGGGGAGGCACGCTGGTCCCGGCCCCTCCCCCCACAGAGCTGTGCCATGCTTCCCCACCCGCCCGGCAGTGGGCTTCCTCCACGGAGGCTCCTGTGCCCACAGCGGAGCCTCCCTCGCCCAGACGCACCGTGCATTTGTCCTGAAGGCCCCCTCTCCTCGTCCCGGTCCTGACTGCTGCCTGCCACACATGTGCTGCCGCCGCCTCTGCCACCGCGATGCTGGGCGCTGCCTGCACTCTGGGACACACTCCCGGCGGAATGGATCTGCGTCCCTGGCAGTGAGGATGTCTTCCAACCCTGTGTTCTCTAATCGTGGGTCCTGAGGGCGGAAAGTGGGTCGTCCAGGGCGCGTTACAGTCAGGCCCCGGGAAATCGGCTGAACCACTGGCCTCCCCGCACTCAGCAGTGTAGCGCAGCGCCGCTCTGGTGAGGGCGCGATGCCCGAGGGGGCAGGTCATTTGTTCCCACCCAGTGAGAAGCAGAGCGAGAGGCACTCGGATACTGGTGTCTGACCGCAGTGGGGGCCCTGGAGTCAGGGGCACCCAGCCTTTAAATACCGGAAGCCTGAGCTGCTGGGGGGCTCCTCCGGGGCTCCCCTTCCCGGACTCCTCTGCCTTCTGCCTGGTCCCTGGTCGTGAGGGTGTTTACCACTTCCTGCGAGGTGTGCACTTGGCGATGCTTCCCTTGCGGAGCACAGGAGCCTGGGCGCTTGAGCCGCCCCACTGTAACCCGAACTATCGCAGTTCAGGCTCCCCCTGAGGACCAGGGAGAGGCCCCCTTCCCAGCTCTCCCCGCTGAGAGCTGGGCGGAGAAACACGCTTTTGGACACTCGTGGTCACATTTCTGCAGTTCGGAAGGCCACGCTTTTAACAAGGCCGTGGTTGTGGCCAGTGACGCACAAGTGTCCTCTGTCCAGAGGTTCTGTCGCAGGCCTGATGTCTTCCTCCGAAAGTCCTTGGAGGTCTGGTTTCCTTCAAGGTCTGCAGTAGAGATTTTCCAGGCCGTGAATCTGAACCTGAGGGGACTGTGTATGTGTGCATGTGTGAGCGTGTGTATGTGTGCGTGTGCAAGTGTGTGTGTGTGTCTGGTCTGCTTCTACACTGTCATCCGGTCGTCACACCCCTGGCTCCTGCTCCTCCCAGGTTGCCCGCACACTCCTCCACCTCTGATTCTCCACCCGCGGCCTCCCCGAGGCGGGCTGCCCTGCCTGCTGGTCTCTCTTGCTTGTGGCACCCGAACAGTGAGGAAAGTGCTTATTCCTGGTTCTGTTTTACAGGGGTGCCAGACCCTCTGGGCTCTGCCTGTCGGGCCCCACCCCCCGCCGCGTGCCCCTGTGTCCTCCAGGCCTGGGCGGGTGCTGCCTCTCTGCTGTCCCTGCAGCTGAGCTCCATGCCTGCCCTTGTAGCCAGGCCAGCTGCTCTCTAATGCTTTGCTTCCCCTTCTGCCTCAGCACCTGGCTCATCCTTTCCTTCCTAATTTTGCTTCTGATGACATCGAAGACCACAGCATCCAAAGAGTCTGCCACAGCCCTGATCCCCACACACCTTCTACGAGCATCTTCAAACTTCTCTCCCCACCTGCCTCAGTGACCTTCAGTCCAGCTGTGTGTGCCCGCATGTGCACCGTTCAGAGCTGTACACGGCCAGGTCCAGTGACCCTGGGGGACAGGTCACTCTCTAAGCAATGATTTGGTCTATAGATGCTAAAAGGTCAACATATTTTATTAACATTGTCGTTGCTGGATGCTGAATTTTTGTCATCAAGTTGTTTTAATCTTCTGCTCATGAATTCTTAATGAAAGCACGCCACGTGCAGCATTTTGCATCGTTTCAATGCTGCAGCACACCCGCACCAGTGGCTTCCAAAGACAAAGCAGCCAGGGGCCCCTGTAGTTTGCTCTTCCATTTTGCATCTGCTTGCTTGGGTCAAAGTCCCAGACAGCGCACAGTGTGTGGCAGCTCCTGACCAGCGAGGCTGCCTTACACAGGTCCTTCCACGTAGCCCACGGTTTGTCAGGTGGCCTGGGGCTTCTTGAAGGCTGGACGATTTCCATAGATGTCGCTTAGTTTTGCAGAGAAGTTTTAAACCATGTGTACAATAAAGGAGTGACACCCTCCCCACCATAAACCCACCCATCACTACCTGGGGTCAAGCTGAAAGGGCAAATCCTGCAGGCCTGGTCTCCAGTCCTGGAGACCCCTAGGACTCCCTCAGATACCTGCCTGTGATCTCAAGGGGAGTCGTGGGGAGCAAGCCCCGCCCAGTGACAGTAGATGAAAGCCACTGCCCAGGGGAGGGGACTTCACCTTGATGGAGCTGCCGGTTTGACTCTGCAAATCTAAGTAACTAATGAACGGCAGGAGGCCAGGAAGGAAGGGATCTCCCAAAGACACCCCGAAGGCGGAACTGTCCCCAGGCCTCTGCCGGGGCCTCGGCTGTGCATGGCTGCCCCACACCGGCACCGAGAGCGCGTCGCAGGGACGACCGCCTGCCGCCGTGGGTTTCGCCTCGGAGAGACGCTTTGTAGTCACTCTTTTTCCGAGGTATTGGGGTCAGACTCAGGGCCCGCACGTGGTAGGCAAGTGCCTGTGGAGCTGTGCACCCAGCATTTTAAATTTCCTCTTACGTGGAGACGGCCTCACTAAGCTGCCCGTGTGGGCCTGGAACCTGCGATCCTCCTGTCTCAGCCTCCCTGGTCGCTGAGATAAGAGGCAAATGTCACTGACACCAAGTATAGATCTTGAAGCTAAACTTTATCCTTCTCATGTTTCCCCGAGAGAGTTCCCCATCCCCCAGCATACCTGAATATGTGCATAGCTTCCTAACACCCATGGGTTCCCACCTCGAAGCTCCTCCTGAAGAAGCTGTTGCTCTCTGTGCTTGCCCCTGCGTAGCAGCCTCGTGGGAGCCTTCAGCACATGGGTCGTATTCTCAAGACTTCCTGTATGTTATTCGCTTCCTGTGCATCCTGGAATGTGGCAGCGCCCCCACCCCATAAGGTGCTGTATCCCAGACTTGGGGAGCCTTGTGGTGTGAATAGAAATAACCTATAGCTGAAATTGAATTTCATATTCCACAAGAACAGCATAACTCCAGTTTGTAAAATTTTCCAGAGCTTGTAAAATCGCTTCCAGATCACTCATCATTCCTTCAGTTTTTATCTGTACTCATTGAATGCTTGGATTTTGTGAAACACTGGTCTGGGGGATCTTTGATGGCAGGTTGAGGCGCTAAGGGGAAATGCGGAGGGCGCTGGATAAACAGTGTTGGGTTCGTTTGAGGAATCAGAGCCGGAAGACTGTTGGGGCTCCAGTCTGCACACAGCAGGGTCCTGTGTCCAGGGTGTCCCCCAACTCGACTGTGGGATAGCGCTGCTCGGACCCCCCGCCCCCCCCACAGCGCCTCGAGGCAGCTCAGAGAACAGATTTGCTGAAGTGTGTGTGCAGTCAGAGGGTCAGTCCCTCCCTTTGGTGACATTCAGCCCCCAAATTTATGCTTGCTGGGATTCATTTGTTTTTCCTTTTCCTTCTAATTGTTTTGCTTCTTTTTAAAATCGAGGTGCATCTTGCTTATGACAAGGGGAATAATGATTGCGAGGCACTGTCTGGGTTGCATATCTGGCCCCACTCATGGGAAACAAGCCCAGGTTCAGTTCCTGCAGTGCCATGGCAGACAGAAGACCATTTGTGGAGAAACTGAGGCAGAAATGACTTGGGGATGACAATGACAAACCACGGCAGGTGAGGGGGGGGCGGAATGCTGAGAGAGCAGGGGAAGCACCCTGGAAACCCCGTGTGCCCTCACAGAGCCACACAGATGCCCGCGACCCGCTGAGGCCTTCACTGAGGTGCGTGTGCAGGACGCCAAGACTGCGGCTGCGCGGAGGGACAGGCAGGGACCCGGAGGAGGACGACGGGGAAAGGCAGATGAGGAGGGAAGGGTAGGACGGAGAAACGCAAAGTCCTTGCAAAACTGAAGGTGTAGTTGCCTGAAGTCCAGAGAGCGAAGACTTCGTTAGTGAGTGTCATACACATGGAGGACATGGATGGAATAAAATGAAACACTGAGATTGACGCGTGCTCATGGTTATAGCAGCACAGGCCTTGACAGCTAAGTTACAGGTGGACACGCGGTTTACACACAGCTCGCCCGGCCCAGAAGAGCAAACCCGAGTCATTTGTAGGAAAATGGATGAATTTGGAGGCCGTGTAGCTGAGTGACTTATATCAGACACAGAAGGGTAAATCTCATGGGGTTTCTCTTATGTAAGAAGCCCGAAATATCAGTAACTTTAGGAACCAAATAAAAGAGGGATGCAGGGAACAGGGAGGAAAGAGCTGTGGCCCTGGGAGGGGTGAGGGGGGAGGGGGGCGGAGGCAGGAACTAAAACGACCCGGGGCCTGCAGTCTGGGTACCAGCTCCCCGAGGAGAGGGCATCGCTAGGCGGGGAGAACACGTAAGAATGAGACTAA